>JBBPFJ010000876.1:0-39485 GCA_037975025.1 Excoecaria agallocha
TTTTATAATGGTGAAGAAATAATTTTAAGGGTTTCGGGTGGTATATTCACGCTAGTGTTGGTCTGATGTCACTATTTAGGGCCTGGCAAATATTATTAAAATAAAAATAATCAATATTTTGACCCAATTTATTTTACCACTTGTCATGCTAACTTTCTTATTAAAATAGGTCTATGATGAATGAAAAAAATTTATTAGGCTACGCAAATATTTCAGATTAATATGAAATCATTTCTCGTCCTAGTAAATTTTCACTAATCCAAAAACTCATTTTTTAGTGTCGTTATAAAATTCATTTTCACCACCAAATAATCTCCAATAACATTTCTTGTGAATCTATATATGTAAATACTTTTCCAGAGGCCTCTAGCATTATTTTTAAGCTTAAGGTAAAATTCATCAATCCAAAGCTGAAAAATTAATAGTTTTAACTTTTGAATATTAATTAAGATTATCTCGAATGGCTCAATGTAATCAAAATAATTTTTTGAGGTCCGTAGAATATTTTCAAATCGATCAAACTTTTGTCAAACCCTAAAACAATCAAGATAATTTTTTCACTGTTTATTTTGAAAGCCTGTTTGAATTGAATTCCACCTCAAATTATACCATTAAAATCATCTAAATTTTTTTTTTATAATGGTGAAGAAATAATTTTAAGGGTTTCGGGTGGTATATTCACGCTAGTGTTGGTCTGATGTCACTATTTAGGGCCTGGCAAACATTATTAAAATAAAAATAATCAATATTTTGACCCAATTTCTTTTACCACTTGTCATGCTAACTTTCTTATAAAAATAGGTCTATGATGATTGAAAAAAATTTATTAGGCTACGCAAATATTTTCAGATTAATATGACATCATTTCTCGTCCTAGCAAATTTTCACTAATCCAAAAACTCATTTTTTAGTGTCCTCATAAAATTCATTTTCACCACCAAATAATCTCCCATAACATTTCTTGTGAATCTATATATGTAAATACTTTTCCAGAGGCCTCTAGCATTATTTTTAAGCTTATGGTAAAATTCATCAATCCAAAGCTGAAAAATTAATAGTTTTAACTTTTGAATATTAATTAAGATTATCTCTAATTGCTCAATGTAATCAAAATAATTTTTTGAGGTCCGTAGAATATTTTCAAATCAATTAAACTTTGGTCAAACCCTAAAACAATGAAGATAATTTTTTCACTGTCTATTTTGAAAGCCTGTTAGAATTGAATTCCACCTCAAATTATACCATTGAAATCATCTAAATTTTTGTTTTATAATGGTGAAGAAATAATTTTAAGGGTTTCGGGTGGTATATTCACCCTAGTGTTGGTCTGATGTCACTATTTAGGGCCTGGCAAACATTATTAAAACAAAAATAATCAATATTTTGACCCAATTTCTTTTACCACTTCTCATGCTAACTTTCTTATAAAAATAGGTCTATGATAATAGAAAAAAATTTATTAGGCTACGCAAATATTTTCAGATTAATATGACATCATTTCTCGTCCTAGCAAATTTTCACTAATCGAAAAACTCATTTTTTAGTGTCCTCATAAAATTCATTTTCACCACCAAATAATCTCCCATAACATTTCTTGTGAATCTATATATGTAAATACTTTTCCAGAGGCCTCTAGCATTATTTTTAAGCTTATGGTAAAATTCATCAATCCAAAGCTGAAAAATTAATAGTTTAAACTTTTGAATATTAATTAAGATTATCTCTAACGGCTCAATGTAATCAAAATAATTTTTTGAGGTCGGTAGAATATTTTCAAATCAATTAAACTTTGGTCAAACCCTAAAAAAATGAAGATAATTTTTTCACTGTCTATTTTGAAAGCCTATTAGAATTGAATTCCACCTCAAATTATACCATTTAAATCATCTAAATTTTTGTTTTATAATGGTGAAGAAATAATTTTAAGGGTTTCGGGTGGTATATTCACCCTAGTGTTGGTCTGATATCACTATTTAGGGCCTGGCAAACATTATTAAAAAAAAATAATCAATATTTTGACCCAATTTCTTTTACCACTTTTCATGCTAACTTTCTTATAAAACTAGGTCTATGATGATAGAAAAAAATTTATTAAGCTACTCAAATATTTTAAAATTAATATGACCTCATTTCTCCTTCTAGTAAATTTTCACTAATCCAAAATCCCATTTTTTAGTGTCATCATAAAATTCATTTTCACCACCAAATAATCTCCCATAACATTTCTTGTGAATCTATATATGTAAATACTTTTCTAGAGGCCTCTAGCATTATTTTTAAGCTTAAGGTAAAATTCATCAATCCAAAGCTGAAAAATTAATTGTTTTAACTTTTGAATATTAATTAAGATTATCTCTAACGGCTCAATGTAATCAAAATAATATTTTGAGGTCGGTAGAATATTTTCAAATCAATTAAACTTTGGTCAAACCCTAAAACAATGAAAATAATTTTTTCACTGTCTATTTTGAAAGCCTATTAGAATTGAGTTCCACCTCAAATTATACCATTTAAATCATCTAAATTTTTGTTTTATAATGGTGAAGAAATAATATTAAGGGTTTCGGGTGGTATATTCACCCTAGTGTTGGTCTGATGTCACTATTTAGGGCCAGGCAAACATTATTAAAACAAAAATAATCAATATTTTGACCCAATTTCTTTTACCACTTTTCATGCTAACTTTCTTATAAAAATAGGTCTATGATGATAGAAAAAAATTTATTAGGCTACGCAAATATTTTAAGATTAATATGACCTCATTTCTCGTTCTAGTAAATTTTCACTAATCCAAAATCCCATTTTTTAGTGTCATCATAAAATTCATTTTCACCACCAAATAATCTCCCATAACATTTCTTGTGAATCTATATATGTAAATACTTTTCCAGAGGCCTCTAGCATTATTTTTAAGCTTAAGGTAAAATTCATCAATCCAAAGCTGAAAAATTAATAGTTTTAACTTTTGAATATTAATTAAGATTATCTCGAATGGCTCAATGTAATCAAAATAATTTTTTGAGATCCGTAGAATATTTTCAAATCGATCAAACTTTTGTCAAACCCTAAAACAATGAAGATATTTTTTTCACCGTCTATTTTGAAAGCCTGTTTGAATTGAATTCCACCTCAAATTATACCATTAAAATCATCTAATTTTTTTTTATAATGGTGAAGAAATAATTTTAAGGGTTTCGGGTGGTATATTCACGCTAGTGTTGGTCTGATGTCACTATTTAGGGCCTGGCAAACATTATTAAAATAAAAATAATCAATATTTTGACCCAATTTCTTTTACCATTTCTCATGCTAACTTTCTTATAAAAATAGGTCTATGATGATTGAAAAAAATTTATTAGGCTACGCAAATATTTTTAGATTAATATGACATCATTTCTCGTCCTAGTAAATTTTCACTAATCCAAAAACTCATTTTTTAGTATCGTCATAAAATTCATTTTCACCACCAAATAATCTCCCATAACATTTCTTGTGAATCTATATATGTAAATAATTTTCCAGAGGCCTCTAGCATTATTTTTAAGCTTAAGGTAAAATTCATCAATCCAAAGCTGAAAAATTAATAGTTTTAACTTTTGAATATTAATTAAGATTATCTCGAATGGCTCAATGTAATCAAAATAATTTTTTGAGGTCCGTAGAATATTTTCAAATCGATCAAACTATTATCAAACCCTAAAACAATCAAGATAAGTTTTTTCACTGTCTATTTTGAAAGCCTGTTTGAATTGAATTCCACCTCAAATTATACCATTAAAATCATCAAATTTTTTTTTTTTATAATGGTGAAGAAATAATTTTAAGGGTTTCGGGTGGTATATTCACGCTAGTGTTGGTCTGATGTCACTATTTAGGGCCTGGCAAACATTATTAAAATAAAAATAATCAATATTTTGACCCAATTTCTTTTACCACTTGTCATGCTAACTTTCTTATAAAAATAGGTCTATGATGATTGAAAAAAATTTATTAGGCTACGCAAATATTTTCAGATTAATATGACATCATTTCTCGTCCTAGTAAATTTTCACTAATCCAAAAACTCATTTTTTAGTGTCGTCATAAAATTCATTTTCACCACCAAATATTCTCCCATAACATTTCTTGTGAATCTATATATGTAAATACTTTTCTGGAGGCCTCTAGCATTATTTTTAAGCTTAAGGTAAAATTCATCAATCCAAACCTGAAAAATTAATAGTTTTAACTTTTGAATATTAATTAAGATTATCTCTAATGGCTCAATGTAATCAAAATAATTTTTTTAGGTCCGTAGAATATTTTCAAATCAATTAAACTTTGGTCAAACCCTAAAACAATGAAGATAATTTTTTCACAGTCTATTTTGAAAGCCTGTTAGAATTGAATTCCACCTCAAATTATACCATTGAAATCATCTAAATTTTTTTTTTATAATGGTGAAGAAAAATTTTAAGGGTTTCGGGTGGTATATTCACCCTAGTGTTGGTCTGATGTCACTATTTAGGTCCTGGCAAACATTATTAAAACAAAAATAATCAATATTTTGAACCAATTTCTTTTACCACTTCTCATGCTAACTTTCTTATAAAAATAGGTCTATGATAATAGAAAAAAATTTATTAGGCTACACAAATATTTTCAGATTAATATGACATCATTTCTTGTTCTAGTAAATTTTCACTAATCCAAAAACTCATTTTTTAGTGTCGTCATAAAATTCATTTTCACCACCAAATAATCTCCCATAACATTTCTTGGCAATCTATATATGTAAATACTTTTCTAGAGGCCTCTAGCATTATTTTTAAGCTTAAGGAAAATTTCATCAATCCAAAGCTGAAAAATTAATAGTTTTAACTTTTGAATATTAATTAAGATTATCTCTAATGGCTCAATGTAATCAAAATAATTTTTTGAGGTCCGTAGAATATTTTCAAATCAATTAAACTTTGGTCAAACCCTAAAACAATGAAGATAATTTTTTCACTGTCTATTTTGAAAGCCTGTTAGAATTGAATTCCACCTCAAATTATACCATTGAAATCATCTAAATTTTTGTTTTATAATGGTGAAGAAATAATTTTAAGGGTTTCGGGTGGTATATTCACCCTAGTGTTGTTCTGATGTCACTATTCAGGGCCTGGCAAACATTATTAAAACAAAAATAATCAATATTTTGACCCAATTTCTTTTACCACTTTTCATGCTGACTTTCTTATAAAAATAGGTCTATGATGATAGAAAAAAATTTATTAGGCTACGCAAATATTTTCAGATTAATATGACATCATTTCTCGTTCTAGTAAATTTTCACTAATCCAAAAACTCATTTTTTAGTGTCGTCATAAAATTCATTTTCACCACCAAATAATCTCCCATAACATTTCTTGGGAATCTATATATGTAAATACTTTTCCAGAGGCCTCTAGCATTATTTTTAAGCTTAAGGTAAAATTCATCAATCCAAAGCTGAAAAATTAATAGTTTTAACTTTTGAATATTAATTAAGATTATCTCTAATGGCTCAATGTAATCAAAATAATTTTTTGAGGTCCGTAGAATATTTTCAAATCAATTAAACTTTGGTCAAACCCTAAAACAATAAAGATAATTTTTTCACTGTCTATTTTGAAAGCCTGTTAGAATTGAATTCCACCTCAAATTATACCATTGAAATCATCTAAATTTCTATTTTAAATGGTGAACAAATAATTTTAAGGGTTTCGGGTGGTATATTCACCCTAGTGTTGGTCTGATGTCACTATTTAGGGCCAGGCAAACATTATTAAAACAAAAATAATCAATATATTGACCCAATTTCTTTTACAATAGGTCTATGATGATAGAAAAAAATTTATTAGGCTACGCAAATATTTTCAGATTAATATGACATCATTTCTCGTTCTAGTAAATTTTCACTAATCCAAAAACTCATTTTTTAGTGTCGTCATACAATTCATTTTCACCACCAAATAATCTCCCATAACATTTCTTGGGAATCTATATATGTAAATACTTTTCCAGAGGCCTCTAGCATTATTTTTAAGCTTAAGGTAAATTTCATCAATCCAAAGCTTAAAAATTAATAGTTTTAACTTTTGAATATTAATTAAGATTATCTCTAATGGCTCAATGTAATCAAAATAATTTTTTGAGGTCCGTATAATATTTTCAAATCAATTAAACTTTGGTCAAACCCTAAAACAATGAAGATAATTTTTTCACTGTCTATTTTGAAAGCCTGTTAGAATTGAATTCCACCTCAAATTATACCATTGAAATCATCTAAATTTCTGTTTTAAAATGGTGAACAAATAATTTTAAGGGTTTCGGGTGGTATATTCACCCTAGTGTTGGTCTGATGTCACTATTTAGGGCCTGGCAAACATTATTAAAACAAAAATAATCAATATTTTGACCCAATTTCTTTTACCACTTCTCATGCTAACTTTTTTATAAAAATAGGTCTATGATAATAGAAAAAAATTTATTAGGCTAGACAAATATTTTCAGATTAATATGACGTCATTTCTCGTTCTAGTAAATTTTCACTAATCCAAAAACTCATTTTTTAGTGTCGTCATAAAATTCATTTTCACCACCAAATAATCTCCCATAACATTTCTTGTGAATCTATATATGTAAATACTTTTCCAGAGGCCTCTAGCATTATTTTTAAGCTTAAGGTAAAATTCATCAATCCAAAGCTGAAAAATTAATAGTTTTAACTTTTGAATATTAATTAAGATTATCTCTAATGGCTCAATATAATCAAAATAATTTTTTGAGGTCCGTAGAATATTTTTAAATCAATTAAACTTTGGTCAAACCCTAAAACAATGAAGACAATTTTTTCACTATCTATTTTGAAAGCCTGTTAGAATTTAATTCCACCTCAAATTATACCATTGAAATCATCTAAATTTTTGTTTTATAATGGTGAATAAATAATTTTAAGGGTTTCGGGTGGTATATTCACCCTAGTGTTGGTCTGATGTCACTATTTAGGTCCTGGCAAACATTATTAAAACAAAAATAATCAATATTTTGACCCAATTTATTTTACCACTTCTCATGCTAACTTTCTTATAAAAATAGGTCTATGATAATAGAAAAAAAATTATTAGGCTACACAAATATTTTCAGATTAATATGACATCATTTCTCGTTCTAGTAAATTTTCACTAATCCAAAAACTCATTTTTTAGTGTCATCATAAAATTTATTTTCACCACCAAATACTCTCCCATAACATTTCTTGTGAATCTATATATGTAAATACTTTTCCAGACGCCTCTAGCATTATTTTTAAGCTTAAGGTAAAATTCATCAATCCAAAGCTAAAAAATTAATAGTTTTAACTTTTGAATATTAATTAAGATTATCTCTAATGGCTCAATGTAATCAAAATAATTTTTTGAGGTCCGTAGAATATTTTCAAATCAATTAAACTTTGGTCAAACCCTAAAACAATGAAGATAATTTTTTCACTGTCTATTTTGAAAGCCTGTTAGAATTGAATTCCACCTCAAATTATACCATTGAAATCATCTAAATTTTTGTTTTATAATGGTGAAGAAATAATTTTAAGGGTTACGGGTGGTATATTCACCCTAGTGTTGTTCTGATGTCACTATTCAGGGCCTGGCAAACATTATTAAAACAAAAATAATCAATATTTTGACCCAATTTCTTTTACCACTTGTCATGCTAACTTTCTTATAAAAATAGGTCTATGATGATAGAAAAAACTTTATTAGGCTACGCAAATATTTTCAGATTAATATGACATCATTTCTCGTTCTAGTAAATTTTCAGTAATCCAAAAACTCATTTTTTAGTGTCGTCATAAAATTCATTTTCACCACCAAATAATCTCCCATTACATTTCTTGGGAATCTATATATGTAAATACTTTTCCAGAGGCCTCTAGCATTATTTTTAAGCTTAAGGTAAAATTCATCAATCCAAAGCTGAAAAATTAATAGTTTTAACTTTTGAATATTAATTAAGATTATCTCTAATGGCTCAATGTAATCAAAATAATTTTTTGAGGTCCGTAGAATATTTTCAAATCAATTAAACTTTGGTCAAACCCTAAAACAATGAAGATAATTTTTTCACTGTCTATTTTGAAAGCCTGTTAGAATTGAATTCCACCTCAAATTATACCATTGAAATCATCTAAATTTCTATTTTAAATGGTGAACAAATAATTTTAAGGGTTTCGGGTGGTATATTCACCCTAGTGTTGGTCTGATGTCACTATTTAGGGCCAGGCAAACATTATTAAAACAAAAATAATCAATATATTGACCCAATTTCTTTTACAATAGGTCTATGATGATAGAAAAAAATTTATAAGGCTACGCAAATATTTTCAGATTAATATTACATCATTTCTCGTTCTAGTAAATTTTCACTAATCCAAAAACTCATTTTTTAGTGTCGTTATACAATTCATTTTCACCACCAAATAATCTCCCATAACATTTCTTGGGAATCTATATATGTAAATACTTTTCCAGAGGCCTCTAGCATTATTTTTAAGCTTAAGGTAAATTTCATCAATCCAAAGCTGAAAAATTAATAGTTTTAACTTTTGAATATTAATTAAGATTATCTCTAATGGCTCAATGTAATCAAAATAATTTTTTGAGGTCCGTATAATATTTTCAAATCAATTAAACTTTGGTCAAACCCTAAAACAATGAAGATAATTTTTTCACTGTCTATTTTGAAAGCCTGTTAGAATTGAATTCCACCTCAAATTATACCATTGAAATCATCTAAATTTCTGTTTTAAAATGATGAACAAATAATTTTAAGGGTTTCGGGTGGTATATTCACCCTAGTGTTGGTCTGATGTCACTATTTAGGGCCTGGCAAACATTATTAAAACAAAAATAATCAATATTTTGACCCAATTTCTTTTACCACTTCTCATGCTAACTTTCTTATAAAAATAGGTCTATGATAATAGAAAAAAATTTATTAGGCTAGACAAATATTTTCAGATTAATATGACGTCATTTCTCGTTCTAGTAAATTTTCACTAATCCAAAAACTCATTTTTTAGTGTCGTCATAAAATTCATTTTCACCACCAAATAATCTCCCATAACATTTCTTGTGAATCTATATATGTAAATACTTTTCCAGAGGCCTCTAGCATTATTTTTAAGCTTAAGGTAAAATTCATCAATCCAAAGCTGAAAAATTAATAGTTTTAACTTTTGAATATTAATTAAGATTATCTCTAATGGCTCAATATAATCAAAATAATTTTTTGAGGTCCGTAGAATATTTTTAAATCAATTAAACTTTGGTCAAACCCTAAAACAATGAAGACAATTTTTTCACTATCTATTTTGAAAGCCTGTTAGAATTTAATTCCACCTCAAATTATACCATTGAAATCATCTAAATTTTTGTTTTATAATGGTGAAGAAATAATTTTAAGGGTTTCGGGTGGTATATTCACCCTAGTGTTGGTCTGATGTCACTATTTAGGTCCTGGCAAACATTATTAAAACAAAAATAATCAATATTTTGACCCAATTTATTTTACCACTTCTCATGCTAACTTTCTTATAAAAATAGGTCTATGATAATAGAAAAAAATTTATTAGGCTACACAAATATTTTCAGATTAATATGACATCATTTCTCGTTCTAGTAAATTTTCACTAATCCAAAAACTCATTTTTTAGTGTCATCATAAAATTTATTTTCACCACCAAATACTCTCCCATAACATTTCTTGTGAATCTATATATGTAAATACTTTTCCAGACGCCTCTAGCATTATTTTTAAGCTTAAGGTAAAATTCATCAATCCAAAGCTAAAAAATTAATAGTTTTAACTTTTGAATATTAATTAAGATTATCTCTAATGGCTCAATGTAATCAAAATAATTTTTTGAGGTCCGTAGAATATTTTCAAATCAATTAAACTTTGGTCAAACCCTAAAACAATGAAGATAATTTTTTCACTGTCTATTTTGAAAGCCTGTTAGAATTGAATTCCACCTCAAATTATACCATTGAAATCATCTAAATTTCTGTTTTAAAATGGTGAACAAATAATTTTAAGGGTTTCGGGTGGTATATTCACCCTAGTGTTGGTCTGATGTCACTATTTAGGGCCTGGCAAACATTATTAAAACAAAAATAATCAATATTTTGACCCAATTTCTTTTACCACTTCTCGTGCTAACTTTCTTATAAAAATAGGTCTACGATAATAGAAAAAAATTTATTAGGCTAGGCAAATATTTTCAGATTAATATGACATCATTTCTCGTTCTAGTAAATTTTCACTAATCCAAAAACTCATTTTTTAGTGTCGTCATAAAATTCATTTTCACCACCAAATAATCTCCCATAACATTTCTTGTGAATCTATATATGTAAATACTTTTCCAGAGGCCTCTAGCATTATTTTTAAGCTTAAGGTAAAATTCATCAATCCAAAGCTGAAAAATTAATAGTTTTAACTTTTGAATATTAATTAAGATTATCTCTAATGGCTCAATGTAATCAAAATAATTTTTTGAGGTCCGTAGAATATTTTCAAATCAATTAAACTTTGGTCAAACCCTAAAACAATGAGGACAATTTTTTCACTATCTATTTTGAAAGCCTGTTAGAATTTAATTTCACCTCAAATTATAACATTGAAATCATCTAAATTTTTGTTTTATAAAGGTGAAGAAATAATTTTAAGGGTTTCAGGTGGTATATTCACCTTAGTGTTGGTCTGATGTCACTATTTAGGTCCTGGCAAACATTATTAAAACAAAAATAATCAATATTTTGACCCAATTTCTTTTACCACTTCTCATGCTAACTTTCTTATAAAAATAGGTCTATGATAATAGAAAAAAATTTATTAGGCTACACAAATATTTTCAGATTAATATGACATCATTTCTCGTTCTAGTAAATTTTCACTAATCCAAAAACTCATTTTTTAGTGTCATCATAAAATTTATTTTCACCACCAAATACTCTCCCATAACATTTCTTGTGAATCTATATATGTAAATACTTTTCCAGAGGCCTCTAGCATTATTTTTAAGCTTAAGGTAAAATTCATCAATCCAAAGCTAAAAAATTAATAGTTTTAACTTTTGAATATTAATTAAGATTATCTCTAATGGCTCAATGTAATCAAAATAATTTTTTGAGGTCCGTAGAATATTTTCAAATCAATTAAACTTTGGTCAAACCCTAAATTAATGAAGATAATTTTTTCACTGTCTATTTTGAAAGCCTGTTAGAATTGAATTCCACCTCAAATTATACCATTGAAATCATCTAAATTTTTGTTTTATAATGGTGAAGAAATAATTTTAAGGGTTTCGGGTGGTATATTCACCCTAGTGTTGGTCTGATGTCACTATTTAGGGCCTGGCAAACATTATTAAAACAAAAATAATCAATATTTTGACCCAATTTCTTTTACCACTTGTCATGCTAACTTTCTTATAAAAATAGGTCTATGATGATAGAAAAAAATTTAATAGGCTACACAAATATTTTCAGATTAATATGACATCATTTCTCGTTCTAGTAAATTTTCACTAATCCAAAAACTCATTTGTTAGTGTCATCATAAAATTCATTTTCACCACCAAATAATCTCCCATAACATTTCTTGTGAATATATATATGTAAATACTTTTCCAGAGGCCTCTAGCATTATTTTTAAGCTTAAGGTAAAATTCATCAATCCAAAGCTGAAAAATTAATAGTTTTAACTTTTGAATATTAATTAAGATTATCTCTAATGGCTCAATGTAATCAAAATAATTTTTTGAGGTCCGTAGAATATTTTCAAATCAATTAAACTTTGGTCAAACCCTAAAACAATGAAGATAATTTTTTCACTGTCTATTTTGAAAGCCTGTTAGAATTGAATTACACCTCAAATTATACCATTGAAATCATCTAAATTTCTGTTTTAAAATGGTGAAGAAATAATTTTAAGGGTTTCGGGTGGTATATTCACCCTAGTGTTGGTCTGATGTCACTATTTAGGTCCTGGCAAACATTATTAAAACAAAAATAATCAATATTTTGACCCAATTTATTTTACCACTTCTCATGCTAACTTTCTTATAAAAATAGGTCTATGATAATAGAAAAAAATTTATTAGGCTACACAAATATTTTCAGATTAATATGACATCATTTCTCGTTCTAGTAAATTTTCACTAATCCAAAAACTCATTTTTTAGTGTCATCATAAAATTTATTTTCACCACCAAATACTCTCCCATAACATTTCTTGTGAATCTATATATGTAAATACTTTTCCAGACGCCTCTAGCATTATTTTTAAGCTTAAGGTAAAATTCATCAATCCAAAGCTAAAAAATTAATAGTTTTAACTTTTGAATATTAATTAAGATTATCTCTAATGGCTCAATGTAATCAAAATAATTTTTTGAGGTCCGTAGAATATTTTCAAATCAATTAAACTTTGGTCAAACCCTAAAACAATGAAGATAATTTTTTCACTGTCTATTTTGAAAGCCTGTTAGAATTGAATTCCACCTCAAATTATACCATTGAAATCATCTAAATTTCTGTTTTAAAATGGTGAACAAATAATTTTAAGGGTTTCGGGTGGTATATTCACCCTAGTGTTGGTCTGATGTCACTATTTAGGGCCTGGCAAACATTATTAAAACAAAAATAATCAATATTTTGACCCAATTTCTTTTACCACTTCTTGTGCTAACTTTCTTATAAAAATAGGTCTACGATAATAGAAAAAAATTTATTAGGCTAGACAAATATTTTCAGATTAATATGACATCATTTCTCGTTCTAGTAAATTTTCACTAATCCAAAAACTCATTTTTTAGTGTCGTCATAAAATTCATTTTCACCACCAAATAATCTCCCATAACATTTCTTGTGAATCTATATATGTAAATACTTTTCCAGAGGCCTCTAGCATTATTTTTAAGCTTAAGGTAAAATTCATCAATCCAAAGCTGAAAAATTAATAGTTTTAACTTTTGAATATTAATTAAGATTATCTCTAATGGCTCAATGTAATCAAAATAATTTTTTGAGGTCCATAGAATATTTTCAAATCAATTAAACTTTGGTCAAACCCTAAAACAATGAGGACAATTTTTTCACTATCTATTTTGAAAGCCTGTTAGAATTTAATTTCACCTCAAATTATAACATTGAAATCATCTAAATTTTTGTTTTATAAAGGTGAAGAAATAATTTTAAGGGTTTCAGGTGGTATATTCACCTTAGTGTTGGTCTGATGTCACTATTTAGGTCCTGGCAAACATTATTAAAACAAAAATAATCAATATTTTGACCCAATTTCTTTTACCACTTCTCATGCTAACTTTCTTATAAAAATAGGTCTATGATAATAGAAAAAAATTTATTAGGCTACACAAATATTTTCAGATTAATATGACATCATTTCTCGTTCTAGTAAATTTTCACTAATCCAAAAACTCATTTTTTAGTGTCATCATAAAATTTATTTTCACCACCAAATACTCTCCCATAACATTTCTTGTGAATCTATATATGTAAATACTTTTCCAGAGGCCTCTAGCATTATTTTTAAGCTTAAGGTAAAATTCATCAATCCAAAGCTAAAAAATTAATAGTTTTAACTTTTGAATATTAATTAAGATTATCTCTAATGGCTCAATGTAATCAAAATAATTTTTTGAGGTCCGTAGAATATTTTCAAATCAATTAAACTTTGGTCAAACCCTAAATTAATGAAGATAATTTTTTCACTGTCTATTTTGAAAGCCTGTTAGAATTGAATTCCACCTCAAATTATACCATTGAAATCATCTAAATTTTTGTTTTATAATGGTGAAGAAATAATTTTAAGGGTTTCGGGTGGTATATTCACCCTAGTGTTGGTCTGATGTCACTATTTAGGGCCTGGCAAACATTATTAAAACAAAAATAATCAATATTTTGACCCAATTTCTTTTACCACTGTCATGCTAACTTTCTTATAAAAATAGGTCTATGATGATAGAAAAAAATTTAATAGGCTACACAAATATTTTCAGATTAATATGACATCATTTCTCGTTCTAGTAAATTTTCACTAATCCAAAAACTCATTTGTTAGTGTCATCATAAAATTCATTTTCACCACCAAATAATCTCCCATAACATTTCTTGTGAATATATATATGTAAATACTTTTCCAGAGGCCTCTAGCATTATTTTTAAGCTTAAGGTAAAATTCATCAATCCAAAGCTGAAAAATTAATAGTTTTAACTTTTGAATATTAATTAAGATTATCTCTAATGGCTCAATGTAATCAAAATAATTTTTTGAGGTCCGTAGAATATTTTCAAATCAATTAAACTTTGGTCAAACCCTAAAACAATGAAGATAATTTTTTCACTGTCTATTTTGAAAGCCTGTTAGAATTGAATTACACCTCAAATTATACCATTGAAATCATCTAAATTTCTGTTTTAAAATGGTGAACAAATAATTTTATGGGTTTCGGGTGGTATATTCACCCTAGTGTTGGTCTGATGTCACTATTTAGGGCAAGGCAAACATTATTAAAACAAAAATAATCAATATTTTGACCCAATTTCTTTTACCACTTTTCATGCTAACTTTCTTATAAAAATAGGTCTATGATGATAGAAAAAAAATTTATTAGGCTACGCAAATATTTTCAGATTAATATGACATCATTTCTCGTTCTAGTAAATTTTCACTAATCCAAAAACTCATTTTTTAGTGTCGTCATAAAATTCATTTTCACCACCAAATAATCTCCCATAACATTTCTTGTGAATCTATATATGTAAATACTTTTCCAGAGGCCTCTAGCATTATTTTTAAGCTTAAGGTAAAATTCATCAATCCAAAGCTGAAAAATTAATAGTTTTAACTTTTGAATATTAATTAAGATTATCTCTAATGGCTCAATGTAATCAAAATAATTTTTTGAGGTCCGTAGAATATTTTCAAATCAATTAAACTTTGGTCAAACCCTAAAACAATGAAGATAATTTTTTCACTGTCTATTTTGAAAGCCTGTTTGAATTGAATTCCACCTCAAATTATACCATTGAAATCATCTAAATTTTTGTTTTAAAATGGTCAAGAAATAATTTTAAGGGTTTCGGGTGGTATATTCACCCTAGTGTTGGTCTGATGTCACTATTTAGGGCCAGGCAAACATTATAAAAACAAAAATAATCAATATTTTGACCCAATTTCTTTTACCACTTTTCATGCTGACTTTCTTATAAAAATAGGTCTATGATGATAGAAAAAAATTTATTAGGCTACGCAAATATTTTCAGATTAATATGACATCATTTCTCGTTCTAGTAAATTTTCACTAATCCAAAAACTCATTTTTTAGTGTCGTCATAAAATTCATTTTCACCACCAAATAATCTCCCATATCATTTCTTGGGAATCTATATATGTAAATACTTTTCCAGAGGCCTCTAGCATTATTTTTAAGCTTAAGGTAAAATTCATCAATCCAAAGCTAAAAAATTAATAGTTTTAACTTTTGAATATTAATTAAGATTATCTCTAATGGCTCAATGTAATCAAAATAATTTTTTGAGGTCCGTAGAATATTTTCAAATCAATTAAACTTTGGTCAAACCCTAAAACAATGAAGATAATTTTTTCACTGTCTATTTTGATAGCCTGTTAGAATTGAATTCCACCTCAAATTATACCACTGAAATCATCTAAATTTTTGTTTTATAATGGTGAAGAAATAATTTTAAGTGTTTCGGGAGGTATATTCACCCTAGTGTTGGTCTGATGTCACTATTTAGGGCCTGGCAAACATTATTAAAACATAAATAATCAATATTTTGAACCAATTTCTTTTACCACTTGTCATGCTAACTTTCTTATAAAAATAGGTCTACGATGATAGAAAAAAATTTATTAGGCTACACAAATATTTTCAGATTAATATGACATCATTTCTCGTTCTAGTAAATTTTCACTAATCCAAAAACTCATTTTTTAGTGTCGTCATAAAATTCATTTTCACCACCAAATAATCTCCCATAACATTTCTTGTGAATCTATATATGTAAATACTTTTCCAGAGGCCTCTAGCATTATTTTTAAGCTTAAGGTAAAATTCATCAATCCAAAGCTGAAAAATTAATAGTTTTAACTTTTGAATATTAATTAAGATTATCTCTAATGGCTCAATGTAATCAAAATAATTTTTTGAGGTCCGTCGAATATTTTCAAATCAATTAAACTTTGGTCAAACCCTAAAACAATGAAGATACTATTTTCACTGTCTATTTTGAAAGCCTGTTAGAATTGAATTCCACCTCAAATTATACCATTGAAATCATCTAAATTTCTGTTTTAAAATGGTGAACAAATAATTTTAAGGGTTTCGGGTGGTATATTCACCCTAGTGTTGGTCTGATGTCACTATTTAGGGCCAGGCAAACATTATTAAAACAAAAATAATCAATATTTTGACCCAATTTCTTTTACCACTTTTCATGCTAACTTTCTTATAAAAATAGGTCTATGATGATAGAAAAAAATTTATTAGGCTACGCAAATATTTTCAGATTAATATGACATCATTTCTCGTTCTAGTAAATTTTCACTAATCCAAAAACTCATTTTTTAGTGTCGTCATACAATTCATTTTCACCACCAAATAATCTCCCATAACATTTCTTGGGAATCTATATATGTAAATACTTTTCCAGAGGCCTCTAGCATTATTTTTAAGCTTAAGGTAAATTTCATCAATCTAAAGCTGAAAAATTAATAGTTTTAACTTTTGAATATTAATTAAGATTATCTCTAATGGCTCAATGTAATCAAAATAATTTTTTGAGGTCCGTAGAATATTTTCAAATCAATTAAACTTTGGTCAAACCCTAAAACAATGAAGATAATTTTTTCACTGTCTATTTTGAAAGCCTGTTTGAATTGAATTCCACCTCAAATTATACCATTGAAATCATCTAAATTTTTGTTTTAAAATGGTCAAGAAATAATTTTAAGGGTTTCGGGTGGTATATTCACCCTAGTGTTGGTCTGATGTCACTATTTAGGGCCAGGCAAACATTATAAAAACAAAAATAATCAATATTTTGACCCAATTTCTTTTACCACTTTTCATGCTGACTTTCTTATAAAAATAGGTCTATGATGATAGAAAAAAATTTATTAGGCTACGCCAATATTTTCAGATTAATATGACATCATTTCTCGTTCTAGTAAATTTTCACTAATCCAAAAACTCATTTTTTAGTGTCGTCATAAAATTCATTTTCACCACCAAATAATCTCCCATATCATTTCTTGGGAATCTATATATGTAAATACTTTTCCAGAGGCCTCTAGCATTATTTTTAAGCTTAAGGTAAAATTCATCAATCCAAAGCTAAAAAATTAATAGTTTTAACTTTTGAATATTAATTAAGATTATCTCTAATGGCTCAATGTAATCAAAATAATTTTTTGAGGTCCGTAGAATATTTTCAAATCAATTAAACTTTGGTCAAACCCTAAAACAATGAAGATAATTTTTTCACTGTCTATTTTGATAGCCTGTTAGATTTGAATTCCACCTCAAATTATACCATTGAAATCATCTAAATTTTTGTTTTATAATGGTGAAGAAATAATTTTAAGTGTTTCGGGAGGTATATTCACCCTAGTGTTGGTCTGATGTCACTATTTAGGGCCTGGCAAACATTATTAAAACATAAATAATCAATATTTTGAACCAATTTCTTTTACCACTTGTCATGCTAACTTTCTTATAAAAATAGGTCTACGATGATAGAAAAAAATTTATTAGGCTACACAAATATTTTCAGATTAATATGACATCATTTCTCGTTCTAGTAAATTTTCACTAATCCAAAAACTCATTTTTTAGTGTCGTCATAAAATTCATTTTCACCACCAAATAATCTCCCATAACATTTCTTGTGAATCTATATATGTAAATACTTTTCCAGAGGCCTCTAGCATTATTTTTAAGCTTAAGGTAAAATTCATCAATCCAAAGCTGAAAAATTAATAGTTTTAACTTTTGAATATTAATTAAGATTATCTCTAATGGCTCAATGTAATCAAAATAATTTTTTGAGGTCCGTCGAATATTTTCAAATCAATTAAACTTTGGTCAAACCCTAAAACAATGAAGATACTATTTTCACTGTCTATTTTGAAAGCCTGTTAGAATTGAATTCCACCTCAAATTATACCATTGAAATCATCTAAATTTCTGTTTTAAAATGGTGAACAAATAATTTTAAGGGTTTCGGGTGGTATATTCACCCTAGTGTTGGTCTGATGTCACTATTTAGGGCCAGGCAAACATTATTAAAACAAAAATAATCAATATTTTGACCCAATTTCTTTTACCACTTTTCATGCTAACTTTCTTATAAAAATAGGTCTATGATGATAGAAAAAAATTTATTAGGCTACGCAAATATTTTCAGATTAATATGACATCATTTCTCGTTCTAGTAAATTTTCACTAATCCAAAAACTCATTTTTTAGTGTCGTCATACAATTCATTTTCACCACCAAATAATCTCCCATAACATTTCTTGGGAATCTATATATGTAAATACTTTTCCAGAGGCCTCTAGCATTATTTTTAAGCTTAAGGTAAATTTCATCAATCTAAAGCTGAAAAATTAATAGTTTTAACTTTTGAATATTAATTAAGATTATCTCTAATGGCTCAATGTAATCAAAATAATTTTTTGAGGTCTGTAGAATATTTTCAAATCAATTAAACTTTGGTCAAACCCTAAAACAATGAAGATAATTTTTTCACTGTCTATTTTGAAAGCCTGTTAGAATTGAATTCCACCTCAAATTATACCATTGAAATCATCTAAATTTTTGTTTTATAATGGTGAAGAAATAATTTTAAGGGTTTCGGGTAGTATATTCACCCTAGTGTTGGTCTGATGTCACTATTTAGGGCCTGGCAAACATTATTAAAACAAAAATAATCAATATTTTGACCCAATTTCTTTTACCACTTGTCATGCTAACTTTCTTATAAAAATAGGTCTATGATGATAGAAAAAAAATTATTAGGCTACACAAATATTTTCAGATTAATATGACATCATTTCTCGTTCTAGTAAATTTTCACGAATCCAAAAACTCATTTTTTAGTGTCACCATAAAATTCATTTTTACCACCAAATAATCTCCCATAACATTTCTTGTGAATCTATATATGTAAATACTTTTCCAGAGGCCTCTAGCATTATTTTTAAGCTTAAGGTAAAATTCATCAATCCAAAGTTGAAAAATTAATAGTTTTAACTTTTGAATATTAATTAAGATTATCCCTAATGGCTCAAGGTAATCAAAATAATTTTTTGAGGTCTGTAGAATATTTTCAAATCGATCAAACTTTGGTCAAACCCTTAAACAATCAAGATTATTTTTTCACTGTCTATTTTGAAAGCCTGTTTGAATTGAATTCCACCTCAAATTATACCATTAAAATCATCTAAATTTTTGTTTTATAATGGTGAAGAAATAATTTTAAGGGTTTCGGGTGGTATATTCACCCTAGTGTTGGTCTGATGTCACTATTTAGGGCCTGGCAAACATTATTAAAACCAAAATAATCAATATTTTGACCCAATTTCTTTTACCACTTGTCATGCTAACTTATAAAAATAGGTCTATGATGATGGAAAAAAATTTATTAGGCTACACAAATATTTTCAGATTAATATGACATCATTTCTCATTCTAGTAAATTTTCACTAATCCAAAAACTCATTTTCTAGTGTCATCATAAAATTCATTTTCACCACCAAATAATCTCCCATAACATTTCTTGTGATTCTATATATGTAAATACTTGTCTAGAGGCCTCTAGCATTATTTTTAAGCTTAAGGTAAAATTCATCAATCCAAAGCTGAAAAATTAATAGTTTAACTTTTGAATATTAATCAAGATTATCTCTAATGGCTCAATGTAATCAAAATAATTTTTTGAGGTCCGTAGAATATTTTCAAACCGATCAAACTTTGGTCAAACCCTAAAACAATCAAGATAATTTTTTCACTATCTATTTTGAAAGCCTGTTTGAATTGAATTCCACCTCAAATTATACCATTAAAATCATCTAAATTTTTGTTTTATAATGGTGAAGAAATAATTTTTTCGGTTGGTATATTCACCCTAGTGTTGGTCTGATGTCACTATTTAGGGCCTGGCAAACATTATTAACAAAAATTAAAATTTGGTGCCATTCCACAAATAGGAGGAAAGTGATGAGGAGGAGGAGAGGTTTAGTATGCCTCAAAAGGAGGAGTCCCACCAAGCTTTGGCTATCATTCCAACCCCATATCATGATGGTGCAAAAGTTGTAAGGCACCGCTCATGGCTCTTTTAGTAGGTAATCACAAATTTAGGAACAAGTTTTAAAAAACCAACAATGATGTAGCACCAATTAACTTCAATAGAGATAATGAACTGCCACCTTGCTTCAAGGCAAAGTAGCATGGAGCATAAAATAAATACCTTCATTGCTCAAGCTAGCTACATGGTTGATTCGCCTTTACAATCTCCTTCGAATGAATAAAGGGAGTTTTCATTTCCTTTTCCTGTTATCTTTTAGGTTCACATTGGGGGCAATGTGAAATTCTAAGTGTGGGAAAGGGCATATGTATTTATGTTTATGTCTTTAGTTTGTTTATATGTTTGTTCATTTTTTTATATGTGCATGTTTTTATTTTTTTAAAGTTTGCATGCATTGTGCTATGTTATATTTTTGGATATACATTTATCTTCTCTATATTTATGCTTAGTTTCTTCTAAGTTTATCTTGTTATAGATGAGTACATGTCAATAGCTTATTTTTAATGCTTGGTTGCTTGAATTAAAATTTCATGTAGTGTATACTTTAAGTTCTTCTTACTATCAATTGTTTTTTCAAAGTCTATAGGATGTTTAGTCACTTTTCTAACTATACTAAAGGCTATGATGGCATAATTCAAGTTTAGTTTTTAAGGATTTAGGTAGCCTCAAGGATACTATAGCCATAATACGCATAGCTCACTTTTCAGTAATGGATGAGGACATATAAGAATATATATATATATATGTATGTATGTATGTATGTATATACATATATGTATATGTATATGTATATGTATATGTATATGTATAAAGAAAAAAATAGGATAATAAATGTCTAGTGGGATGGAGCATAAAATGCACCCACCAAATTGCAAAGAATCTTGGAAGAATTACAAGTTTCTAAAAATGCCATGAGAATTGTGAGATAATGCCTGAGATTAAACCTTGTCCCAATGGCTATGTTTGTTCTTAAGATTACTAAGCTTGAAGATTGGTCATCTTAGTTGTAAAGCTTCATTAGACTATTAACTCTATGTTCTTAATTTTGACCTTAATAAATTAAGATTGAGCTTTCAATTTATTGAATATGCTATACAATTTGTCTACTCTGTCATTGTTAAGCATTGAAAGTAACTTGTTGGCTACTTTAGTTTTACTACTCATCCATATTTAAGATGATATTAGTAGAGGCTATATTCATTTTGAGAATATAAGTATTTTTCCTCTTACTTCCACGTAGGATTGTGCTTCATTGCTTGAGAGCAAGCAAGGTTTAAATATAGGGCAATTTGATGTCATGCAATATAGCATAGCCATTTTGACTACTTATATCTCATTTTATGAGTTTTATGCATGTGATTAATTAATTTTGTTGAGTTATGTTTTACCTTTATGTTTTCTTTTTTTATATGCTTTTTTTTATCTAATTGAGTGATTTAAAGTACAATTAGGGGCTTAAGATTAATGAATTGAAGGAAAAAGAACATAAAGGGCGAGTAGAGCCTATTTTGACTCGTACCCTAATATGCTGACCTGTTAAAAGGCATGGTTGTGCTGACTCATGCCTTATTGTGATGAGTCATGATAAAGCAGAAGCTATGCGAATTTTTCCCCTTGTGCTAACTTGCTACAAAGCTAGCTTGTGCCAACTCACTTAACTTGACACTAATATGCTAAGTTATCACCAATACCAAGCAACATAACCCTTCAAACACCACTTCATACTTACACCCTTTTTGTGAAAGGTGCCAATTTGGACACTTTAAGGCCTATAAATAAATGAAGCTAACCATATTTTGGGGCATGGAAAAACTACCAGTTAACTACAAATTCAATTCAAAAAGATGATGACGAAAAATCATACACCAAGGAAGAGAAAAGATTCAAATAGGTAATTTAACATTCAAAAACTTTTCTGAAGAAGCATTGATGAATCATCAACCATTTTTTTCTCTTTCTCTTTAGATTATTTGCTTGATGTTATTGTTTTTCTTTGTATTTTTTTTACTTTAAACATAATGTATTTAGGCTAAGTTTGTTAATGAGAATTGCAAGTATAAATTGATCTCTTATAACAATATTTTATTTAATGTATGAATGATTTAAGTTTAATTGGGTGCTAAATGTGTTATGTATGCTTGATCACCATATAAAACTTATTAATTAATTTGTTCACAATGAGAATTGGGGCATGTTGTTGGAAAAATAATTGAATTTACTTAAGGGATAGGAATCACTTGGAGATCAGAATTTCAGTTTGAGGGGTAAAAGAATAGGCATAAAATTTCATGATTTTCATCTATCTCCATAGTGTCATAAGAGTGCTTATGGACTCTAGAAGGGAATACATTTATTTAACAATGAGAATTACATGTACTAAGAGTAGGCTATATTCTCTAGTCATTTGCATGCACATATGTTAATTGATGAATCGTTTACTTAACAAATTCATTCTTGTAATTCTAATAACATAATTGAATTGTATTATTTAATTAGAGTTTAAGTTTAGTTTTCTATAGTTTGATAATCTTAGGATTTTTGCATAACCAACTTTATCATTTATTATTTTCCTATCCATCTAAGTATCTACTTGATTAATATAAAGTAACTCCAAGATTCTCTGTGTTTGACACCCTACTCACTCTATCTAAGTCCTACAAACTAGGGTAATAAATTTACACTATAGTAGTGACCTCATAAGTAATGGAAAGGCAAACTTTGTATCTTCCCCCTAATACAACTAAAATCAAAAAATCCTTCGGGTTTTCATGTATGTTACATAATTGCAAATCTTAAAGATTTAAGGATTTCTCACATTGAGTATTGACTTCTTCTCAAATTTATTCAAGATGATCATTTTAGTGTTGTTCTTTAGCGAGGTTCAGGGAGTATTCTTCTTAAAATATTTTATGCCCTAAAATTCAATTCATCTCATCAAGCAATGTCTAAAACTTTGACAAAAGCACTTCTTGTTAGTTTGTTTTCAATTGGAAATTTTGCTTCATTCGAGTAATTCTCAATTGCGAATGGTCTCGATCTCAATCACAGAAATTTATGTTTCATTCAAATGTGAGTTGAATAAGAGATAAGCATATCTTATCTCTATTTTCTAAATTGCATGAAAGCCTTAGCTATGCAATGCAATTTCTAAATTTTTCTCACTTCGGCCTAGTTTTAAAAATGAGTTGAGAAAAATTATTTGCAGTCGAGGGGATTAGGTAAAACTCACTAAGAGCACTAAAAAAAATTTTATTATGTGTCAAAGTGATCCTAAGATGAGATAGAACCTAAAAAATGATTTAGGTAGCCTTTCTTTATATTGCTCTCTAAATGAAGTTTCCTACCTTGATTTCATACTCTCTTGCTAGACTATTAGGCCTTTTATTTCAAACAATCCCCTTAACCAAAAATGATTTTAGATTAATCTTAGGGAGAAGACCACTGTGGTAAAGCTGGTTTCACATTTCAAGAATATGGGAGATTAATTTCTACCAATCCTTTGTATAAATTTTGTTCATAGGAAATTGGGCTTATTTGATGAAATGAACTTAAAAAGGAAACTGGAGAAAAAAATGCCGACAAATAGTGCCGCAATAAAGAAAACAACGAAAGAAAAGAAAGACCTTGATTTAGTACCCATCAAATAGCTTTGATAGATTAAAAATAATTAAGGCCAAATGTGAGAGTGCTTTGATTTATTGAAAATCATCAAAGCCAAGTGTGAGAATGCTTTGATAACGGACAAAGCGGTAAAGAACAGTCCTATCATCTTTTAGAAAAAATATATTGGTCATTTTCCTCTAATAACCTAACCTTTCTTTTATAGCCATCAATCCAAGCCTAACATTACAACCAAAGTAAGACCTTCTAGTTATAGGTTTGTTCTCTTCCAATCTAGTAGAGAACCTTTTTGTAAGATTTGGTATGTAAGAAGAGGCATATGGTACTTCTTAAGCGTCAAGTGGGAAGTTATGAATACATTTATGCATTCGAGCTAAATCTTATCCCTAACTTTGTATCTAGAATTTGCTTTAAAAAAATTATGTTTTGCCCTTCATCTCACATGCACAAAAATTACATGGTATGTAATGTACTTGTAAGGATCCAAAATAGGCCCTAGTAGAATTCAAGGGCAATTACATGTTATTAAAGTCTAATTGAGCATTATTAGATAAATTATTAAGAGTTAAGATATTAATTGAGGCAAAAATGTTATTAAGTTATCAATAATTATGTGATAAATGTGTAAATTATATGGTATGAATTTTATAAGGGCATAATTAAATTATTATGTTGGTATAATAATATTTAAGGGTATAATTGAAGTATGAAGTATTAGTTTAGGGGTTAATTTGTAATTACGACATCTTTATGGGCAAATGTGAATAACTGAATATTTGAAGGGTCAATTTAAAAGAAGGAATAAATGGAAAGGTTGATTTAAGAAAAAGATTTAGTTGAGGGGTCACTTTATAGCATGCAAAAAGGTTGCTGTTCATTGTGTGACATGCAAACTCTTAAGGGACCAAATAGGGAATTTTACCTTGTTGTTTTATAAGCTAAACATGTGATGAGAGATGGTGTGTGAGAGAGTGATGTGTCGGCAATTTTGAGAGGAGAAAACCAAAAAATACTTCCTCTCATTATCTTTCAAAGTCTTTGAATGTTTCATGCAATTTAAGTGACAATTCATGATGGTTAATTAAGGCAATTAAGTGTATAACTTTAAGGTAAATAATCTCTACTGAATTTCATCTTCTTTTTCTTTTTCTTATTCTTCTTATTCTTCTTCTTCTTCTCATTTTGGTTGAGGTAAATGCTGAATATGTGTTGGAAATTTTAATTGATAATGATGATGATGTTTGTGAAGGAGAAGATGAGGGTAGAAAGAGTAAAAGGAAGGAAATTGCAAGGGATTGAAAATTAGGGGGAAAAGTTGGATAGGGTATGGGATAGGGCTCCTCTTGCATGCATGTGAATGTTAATTATATCATTAAAATACATATGGGTGATAGATTGAATAATTGGGTTGAGGTATTAAATTAGGATTTGTTACAATTGGTGTTACATGAGGAATTGATGAAACTATTGACTGTAATTTAGTCATTAAAATGAGATAGGGACCTTAAATAAAAATCATGTTAATTCCAATAATTCCACAAGAGTTATATGTATAAATGTGTAGTTGAAAACTAACACTATTTTGGTCTCTAAATTATCCTTATATTGATTGAATGTTAGGTGCATTAATAATTCCGATTATGAATAGCTTGGGGTAAAATCTTCATAATTGATTGTAAAATGATCATAATGACATAAGGTTAATTCCTACTGAAAATAGACTTCAAAATATACAATTTCTATGAAGAAATTAAAGTCTAATAATGCCTATAAGATTGGCTAATTTTCACTTGAAATCGGAAATACTGTGTTGCCTACTATAATGCACAGCCTTTAGTAAATTCCACATATCTTGAGTTATAGAAATGATATTGCAGATATTTTGGATGTTTTAGAAACTAGATACATAAGGAAACAATGTTTTATAAGACCATATTTGCTGAAAATGTCGTTTGGAAGGTCTAAAACGTTGAATAAATTGAAGTAGTAAAACTGTTTCGCATAAATTTTTTAAGGCATTAAGGGTAGTCGCGGCCGAGACTATTTGTCTCAACCGTGGCCACCTTTTGTTGCCAATTTCGGCCTTTAGTCGCAGCTAGGATGAAATGTCTCAGCCATGGCCTTTTCCTTTTGAAGTTTAGTGCAATTTGTAGCCTCATTAAATACCAACACTCACCCTAACATTTGTACTACATCTAAAGCATGTTAAAACATGTAATTTAATTTAAAATATGACATTCATATGTGAGTTTAGAACATTTTAAAATATATATAAGAGAGTATTATGTAACATCAAAATGTGAGATTAATATAATGACTTGTAGAAACAAAGTTGTAAAGATACATTGATACCATGTAGATGAACCTTCATTGAAGTAGATTAATAAATAAAAGTATAAAGTTATGATATTATCATTAATCCTATATTTACTATGATATGATGTGTTGCCTAAAGATCATATGTTCAAGAACAAGTTCATGATGAAAGGTATGTTTAATTATTGGTACTTGAATTTCTATATGAATATGTGAATGCATATTTAAACACTGGACAATACTATACTATAATAAGATTATATGCATGTGCAATGTGTGAAACACCCTAAACCACATCTTTACTATAAATAATACAATCTACGTCATTTTATCCAAATAATCATATAACTAATATACTAATCAGGATTCTCACATCTTTACTGTACATTTAAATTTGAATAAGCATATTGACTTCATATGCAATCCCAATATCTTAATAATTATACTATATCATCATACTTTAGCCAATTTTCTTTCATGTGTAGCATTTGGCATTTCAGCACATTTATATAGAGTATTATAGCTTCTAGATGCATGCATAAACCAACATTCTCACTATGAGCTTATTACAAACTTCATTTCCATATAACTTACATATACATATATTACAACCCTTATACATATTAAAACATGTAAGGAACTAAACAAGATTTATCAAAAGTTTCCTACATCCACTTCTATAGACTGGTGTTGGCCTGTCCTGATGCAGAAAAAGTTCCTTTGCAAAAGCCTTGACTACCAAAAACCTACACGGATCAAAATAACCCGTGCTAAGCTATACATCTTAGTGGGAAATTCTAAACATGAAAGACAACCACTCACAATGGTCGTCAAAAATATAGGACATATAAAACAATTGAATAATAATAATATTTACATGTCAAGAAAAAGTAAAAGATAGCATACTTGATTACATACAATTCATGATGAGATCTGTATATAATGTAAATAGATACCAACTCATGCTTATGGAACCGCAGTTAAACAAGATAAATCATATATCAGAAGCATAGTTCATACGGTAATTAACTGTGAAATATTAATGCTTTTCCTTAGCCTGCTTAGGTTCTAAGAGTGGATAACGGGATCGGTGGATACCCGAGAGTATCAACGGTAGATATTCGAAGATATCAAAACTATGGACCCAATCAGGGCCAACTATACAGTGGACCGGTCAAGGACCCAAAAGGGTCAAGCAACAACCCAAATGAGTTGTACAAGATCCAGCAGGATCAACTATACTGTGGACCTAAAAAGGTCGACTGTGGGAGCTGCAATTCCCTATAGGCGCCTATCTATCCACATCTGAACTCTATTGCAGGCAATACTTTATTCATGCTCATACACTCATATACATAATCATATCATAAACTTGATCATATTCTCATTCAGCATCTCACATATTCATAGTCATGCTAAAACATCATCTATCTCATAGGGCAAATACATGCTCGTACACTCATAAACATAATTATAAATATACATACCTGTAGGTACATTCGCATATAGTAGGCTTATTCTTATAAGCATGTTTATCTATATATATGCCTTTATCATCATTCAACTTATGTGCACTTTCATATTATAGGATTACATATGTGTACATCAATTTGGCATATAACAATCATGTACAAATCTAATTATATGTATAAGTTAGATATTTTCATCACTAATATTTATTTATGTACACATACGAATGTATATATATGCCTATAAATCCTTCATTTATAGTCATATTACATGCTCTATCCAATTTATTTTACAATCACATAAACAACTTTTTATTTCAATTAATTAAAAGTCATAGAATAAAATATCACAAAAATCTGCACAGGGCAGCATTCTGGACTCGACTTGTGAGCCAAATTTGAAATTGAAGATGTCATTTTTAGGCAAAATGGACTTCTAAAATCTTATTCCCCTATGTGTCTAGTGTCCATAGCATCAAAATTAATCTTAATATCTGGTCTATAACTCGATTTATTTGAAAAACACTATAGGCTGTTCATAGAACCAAAACAGTGGGGGCTGTCACTTATAAAAATTCATAGCATAAAATCAAGAGAGATTTAGACCAACATTTCTTCATCAAAAACGTACTCCTAGGTATCTAGTTTACTCATAATTTTACAGAATAATATTTTGACTTCTCTACTATTACTTATGCCCAAAATACCAACATCTGTACCCTAACAGTCCCAACAGATTCAACGAATATCATGCTAATTATTTGACAAACTTAGAAATAAAATTAGGCATTAATTCCTTCATATAAAATGTGTATTTATGAGTCTAGTTTTCATAGAAATTAATTTCATGTCATTATGATCATTTTACATACAGATATCTCAATTTTTCCCCAACCTGGTCCAGAATCCGAATTTAGAAGTTTTCCTAAATTCAATAAATCATAAAAAAATATCTAGAGGCAGAATTTGAGTGTGATTTCTTCTTATGAAATCTTTGTATATAAGTATAGTTTAAGATCCAATTGGAATCATCTAATTATCTATTCTCAAACTCAAGATATTACCAAAATAGTACAACTAGGTCCAGTGAACTCAAACCCAGAATTTTTAAGACTCACATGCATTTCTTATCTTGTGTTCTCTTTACTTTTCTCTAGATTTCAAGCCAACCACAACATGTTCCAGTAGATAATTTCACATGCAATATGAATAATCCTAAGTTCCCATACCTTAGCCAAAAACAACAACAAAATCTCTATGTCTTTAACTTCTTGCAATCTCTTTCCCTTTGTTCTTTCTTCCTTCCTCTTCTCCTTCACAAACATCATCATCATTCAAATTTCCAACACTTATTTAATATTCTCTTCAATCAAAATGAAAAGAAAAGAGAAGAAGATGATGAAGGATTCATTAACATAATAATTACCTTAGCTTAATGCCTTAAACTCTTGATGAACCAACAAAATTATCACCTAATTTTCTTGAGATGATCTAGTAGAGATAAAAGAAAGAAGAAGAAGAAGAATTTCTGGATTTCTCTCTTCAAAATGCCGACCTCCCTCTCTAATTCTCACTTTCTCTTTCATTCCACTAACACACACACATATATATAATGCTTTGATAAATGTCCTCTTTAATCCCTCAAGATTTTGCATGTCACATTAAAACCATGCACCTTTTTGCATGTTATAAAGTGACCTCCCCACTAACTCTTTTTCTTAAATTGACCTCTCAAATATTCATTTATCCACATTTGCCTCTAAAGATGCTGTAATTGCAAATTTACCCCAAAATAATACTTTTTACTTCAATTGCACCCTCAATTAATATTAAATCTTATTCATAAATTTTATTTTCATGCAATTAACATAATAATTTACCCCATTAACCCTTACTCATACAAAATTCTTATTTAAAAATATGCAAATTAAATTAGGGTCATGTTAGGGGCCTTACAATGTGTAAGATATAAATTCATACATGATAGGTAATATTAAAAATGCTACTCATGAATGTTCATTTGGTGCTGGAGTATATGAAACAAGGACTTGAAAACATGTCACGTTACCCAGTTGTATACAAATTGATGAATATAAAGCTACTATGTTTGTTTGAATAACTTGTCCTTCAATGGGCTGATATATATATAAATGTCTAGATGATTATACATTATTCCTATTAATTTCTTGATATTTCTATGATACATATAGTTTGAAATGCTAATTCTTTACTTGTATAAAGAAGTAATGTGATTAGTAGAATATATGTGTGCATATATATAGATATGTATCATCTTGCATGGTTGGGTTCGAAGCTTGAAAACTATTTTAGAGTAATGATTCAAATAATATGTTAAAGTGAAATATATGAATATGTATTTACTTAATTGAAATGACATGGTAAGGCATATGTGCTATTACATGTTAGCATGCTAAAATACAAATCTACAGTGCTATAGACTAAATTATAGAAATCTTATTAAAGCATATAATGGCAATGTTATATGAGACTATATATATTTACATGAATATGTATGGGTACAAATGGCATTATATATGTATAGTCTTGGCATTATATGGGTATCATAGCTTAGGTTTAGCCGTTTCTGTTAGAAAGTATGCCCTAGAGCCCATGTAATAGGGATGTTTTTCATATGTATGAAATTTATATGCTTAATAAAAGGCATCATTCATTTATTAATGCTGTGTTTGAATACATGAGTTTGTAAATCTTAAATTAATAAATGAAGTCCTAGATATTATAAACACAGTGCAAAGGCAATCATGAAGGTGTTCATGATGTGAGATGTCTATTGCATGCAAATATGTTAATATCTAAATATCCCTAGTCATAGAATTAACAAGATAGGACATTGTTAATTCGGATAGACTAGCACATGTTATGCTTCTTGAATGGTTCAAGCAATGGTTCTCATAATTGTGATTATGGATGATAATCAAAGCTAACATGTGGATGCTTGTTAGAGGAACAAGTTCATTGGAGACCTGCAAAGAGAATCCTCATATGGATATTAAATCTATGTTAGTGAGGAATCTCTTCATAGCAGTTGTGCAAGTATCCTTAGACTTGAGATCACCAAAGTTATCTTAAGTAGCAAGTGGTATACTTTGACTCCATAACTGATTACTTCCAACTAAGAGTGAACATGGTTAGGAGATTGGGTATATCATGACCTACTTGAAGATAGTTGAGTGATTGACAAAGGATTCACCATCCCAGATTTAACAAGGGAAGTTATCTCGCATGATTCTATAATTGCCTTGTTCAGAGAATCTCTGGCCAGAGTAATATGCCGAGATGGATGGAGATCCATGAAGGGCATTTTAGGAACAATGGTAAAATTAATAGAACATACATAATTAGATTTATATGAGTTGATAGAAATCCATACTCAGAATCTAATTGAGATAAGAGTGGTGAAAGGAGTAATTGCACGGTAACTGTTTCTATGGAAGGGTACAGTCAAACCACATGACTTTCCTGACATTTGGATAGTCATGATGCCTAGCTAGTGGCCAATCATGACTTGTATAATGATGTATCAAAATATCAATAGAGATTGATAAAATGATTTAAAGGAGTTTAAATCATGTGAGTTTTGAATAGAACTCACAATTACATATTATACTGCCAACATGGACAGGAACCCAATAGGTCACACACATATAGAGAAAAGGGTAAAATGGTAAAATGACAAGGATAATAATATTTGATATTATTATAAAGGTAGAGAGGAGAATATGATAATAATTAATTAAAGAGTTTAATTAATTATGATCAAATAAAATTGTCCGCGGAACTTTTGAAAAATGTTCTATAAATTGGACCTAAGTGAAATAATGTATTTCATGATTAATTATTATTGTCTTATAAGTGTTATAAGACTACTATAAGTGTTATAGGTTGCAAGGTTAGGACTATCTCGCAGGACATATATCTGTAGTTGGTTGGCCAACATAAGTCTTTGAAGATTATAAAGTATATAGTCTTCTTTTTGGTTCCTTTTTGTATTTCGAGGGTTTTTTGTTGTTTTTGAAATCTTGTAAAAGTACAGCTTTTTTTTAAGATGTTAATCAATTGTTATATTTTGTAAAGAGACTCTAATGTATATTGTGAAGTCTTAATAGTATAGCACTCTTATGGTTTAAGTATGAATATCAGTTCTCCATATAATTGATATATGTTTATGTTACACAGTAAAACATCTGTAATGAGATGGATAAAGTGATATGTATAGATTATAGAATAAGGGTGTTACAATTAGTAACATCCACCAATCATCTTTCTTAACTATATATGGTTACAAACTGGTACTAATCATATAGATACAAATAATTCATCTTGATTCTTCATGTTGACATGCTAGCACTAATCAAACAATCAATAACAAAACATTTGACATGCCAACAAGCTGGCATCAACCAATTAACTTTGTTGATTCTGCGTGCTAACAAACTGGAGATAATACAATAGATACAAATAACTACTCTTAATTTTACATGTCGACAAGCTATCACTAATTAAAAAATCAATAACGAAAGGTTTAACATGCCGATAAATAGGCGTCAACCAATCATCCTTCTTGATTTTGTTTGTCGACAAACTGGCACTAATCAAATAGATACAAATAACTTTTCTTGATTTTGCATTCTGACAAGCTAATGCTAATCAGACAATCAACAATAGAAGGTTAGACATGTTGATAAGCTGGCATCAACCAATCATTTTTCTTAATTCTGCATGCTAACAAGCTAGCGCTAATTAGATAGGTACACACAACTCATGTTCTTTCCTTATGCTGACTAGTTGGCACTAATTAGATAGTCTACCGAAGGTAAACATATTAGCAAGCTGATAGTAACTACTGAACAAATAGAGAGTTAACACATTGACAAGGTAATCCAAGATTCACTATCCCGAATGGTACGCGTCTCTTACAACTAGAGATTTGATGCCTCAGGTATGCATCTTTTATCCTTTTACTTTGAACTTTGTCTAACTTAGGCATTAGGGTACAAGCCTCCCTAAAGTTATGGTAAACTATACAAAATAGGAACTGAGGGTGAGGGTTACCTAATGAGAAAAACATTTCTCATAAATGGATAAGAAACGAAAGTGCTAGGCCTTCTCCCAAATTTTATGGTTTAAATTTACTCTTTGGGCTCTCCTATGGGGTTTTAAATGTTTAAAAATCTCCTTTGGGCTTTTTTCCCTATCAATAAGATTAAAATGGATTTCAAGATTTAAAAAATTCAAATCCAAATTCAAAGGGCATGAGTCACTTCTTTGACTCACAGGTCAAGGCCGTGACTCACTCCCAAGAATGTACTATGAATGCCAAAACAGAGGAAAAAAGATGGGAAATTTTATTGAACTTGATCCAAAAAAAACACTTATTACATTAGAGGGATATTTAAGCTAAAAAAAGACATATTTTAGAGGTGGGTCTCTCTCTCTCTCTTTAGAACACACAGACACACATTCTATTTTTAAAAGAAATCAAGCATAAAGAGAGGAAAACGAGATAAAGGAAAGGCCGAAAGCACTAGAACCTTGATGTTTGAGCAAACCAACCTGAAGGTAATTCATGTGTGCTAAAACATCTTAATCTAGTGTTAGATTTTGATTTACAGTAAATACCCATTAATATTCCTTTATTCTTTTTTTTTCTTATTCTTTGATTTACATGGTTAAATCTTGTTTTTTAATTGTAACTTGCCTTATTATGATATATTTATCATTTGTTGTGATTAGTTTGGTGTAAATATGTGTATAATTAATTACCATAGAATGGATTTACTATTCACATTTTTGCTCATCCTCTTTTTTTTTCTTGATGTTACTTAATTTTCTATTTCTTTCATTTTTATTGAAATTTCATTGTTTCTTGTGATTTATATTAGTTTTGGACATAAATTCATTGAAACCTATTTAAATCATACAAATAGAGAGGCTTTATGCATATTTGGAAAATATTATTCGTCGGCTTTAACCTCCATCTTCTTCTATTCATAATTTTGATTTTCATCTCTCATGGTCTTTTTTTCATTTAAAATAATTTTAAATCACATTTAAATGAATTTTAATGAGTTTTGTGGCTTTTTCTTGCATCAAATTGGCTTGGATTAAAATTTGGGCTTTCCTTTCAATGAGAGGGCAACATTCCAGTATGGGGACTGCATTTCTAGGCTAAGTCACGACCATAAGGGTTTGACTCGCTGCTGAGTCATGACCTTAATCCTGCCACTCGATGACTTAGTCACTACCTTTACTCACGCATGTCGCTTATGTCCAACTTATGCCATAATTGCCTTTTCCCTTGCATATTATCTTTGTGTTTCTTTATTTCTTTTCACTATTCATTGGCCACTTTGGCCATTTTAATATGCTAACTTTCTTTTCATTCCCTTTATTTGCTTCCACTGTGTCTTACGATTTTAATTTCTTTTATTTCCATTATTTTCTTTGTTTCCTTTATTTTCATTTCTTATAATTCACATAATATGCTTTGACATTAAGTTAATATATTATTTTTCTTTTAATTTATAATGTGTCTCAAATATTGTTTATTCATCTTTTATAAATATTATTTTTATTTATGTTAATTCTTATTACCTAATTAGCCTAAGTAATTAATATTTGTTATTTACTTGTTTACTTTTATTTATGTATTTATGCAAATGTATAGTTCCCTTTAATTCAATTATTATTATTATTATTATTATTATTATTATTATTATTATTATTATTATTATTATTATTACTACTACTACTACTACTACTACTACTACTACTACTACTACTACTACTTACTTTTATTATTATTGTTTTTTATAATAATAATAATAATTATTATTATTCACCATATACAATTTGCACAACATGCCTTATGATTTTATATGTAATTTAATTTGGCCATTTTAATTTATGTATCTATTATGATTTATTTTAATTTGTGCATTTTAATATTGTTTACATTTATTTTATGTAAATTATACATTTACATATTTGCACTCTATTTATTTTCTCTTAATTTAATTGTTATTGTCACATGTATATTTTATTTGGCTATTATTGTTATCATTTATCATTACTATTTTATTTATCTAATATATTATTGAAATTTTAGTATTATTCATATCCACTCCATCTTTTAATTTATCTCATTTTATCATATATTTTTATTTGCAATATTTATCCATCGCTTTAACATGCACATGCCCATATATGTTATATGAATCTGGAATGCATCATGCATCCTATCTACTTTTTCTATTTTATTAATTTAGATTAATTACTTATCTAGCTTGTTATGCTAAATTACTTATTGATCATTTACTACATAATCTAATTCATTGTTGATTAATATTAATTTTCTACCATATTTTAATGTGTATTAACACAACATGCATTCCAGGTTAGGATTGAAAATAAGGTGGAGATAATTAGCTTAGGATTCATTTATGTCTTAATCAATCTATTATTTTGGGCCTGCATTAATATTCTTTTGCATTTTTGTGCAATTGATTGTAATAGTTTAGTGATAAATGATTTTTGTATGATAATTGGAAAATTCACTTAAAATGTTTTTTACTTAACTAATTGAGTTGTTTACAAAAAATGGACCAATGTCCACTTTTATCTTAAAGATCACATAAAAGAGTTTTATAAATAAGCATTAGGGAACCAATATTCCCATCTAATAAATAGCCTAATTTATGTATTTTGTTTTGCACTACTAATGGTTTGTAAGTGTCATTTTGCCTTCTTAATAAAACAATACACTCAAAAGACACTTAAAAGTTTTATACACGTTTGAGTGGGATTTTTTTACAATAAAGGTGGGCAAATATTCCATATTTTCACCCACAAAATACTACGTAAAAGTAAGTATTTTTCTTCATCACCACTAAAGGTTTTTCTATTATAAATTAATTAATGTGATTCTTTTTATATAAGCTGCAAAGTCCAATGACCTCATTTTTTTCCAAAATACTCTTAAATTTCTTAATTTTATAAATATACATGCAGAGTCTAACATCCTTCTCCAAATGAACTTAATAAATTCCCCGATGTATGCATGGTTTCTTAGTAATAAATAGTACTTTTGATAATGCAACATATATGAACTACTTTACAGCTTTTTAATGTGCATAGATATACTTTCAATTCTTTATCATGAAAATATGTGACGAAATGATAAAATAATTAATTATAAATAATTATTTATATAAGTATTGACCAAGTTATAAATAAGAGTGAGGTCCTAAACTATCTCCGATTTTGGCATCAAAAGGTTAGAACTCACTTTTCCAATATTTTATTAGGTGGCAATTTTGTGATACCTGCCTTATATTGCCCAACAGATGCCCTTCTAGGTTAATTATCAATAATAGATAGGGATAAAACCCTATCCATTATGAAACAACCAGCCTTCATAAGTTAAATGAACATTTATCAAACCTTGAGCCTTAAAAGTAGGCTTATGAGAATACACCACATGATTTTTAAGTTTACTATGCATCAAACTCCCAAAGCAAGAATGAAAATCTAGCAAGATCTAGTGTCATTTATAGTAAAACAAACATTGAGAAGGTAAAACTTAACCTCTCCTTTTAAATTCTTATAGTATATACCTTAATTTAAGTATTTGATAGTTAAAAGACCATGAAATGCTATTTTCGATGGATAAACTAGGAGGAAAAGCAAGATAAGGAATCAAGTAGGGATTATGAGCAAGAGGTTTATGAAAGAAGCTTCAAACAAGGTATAAACACCCTAAATTACTTGTGTATATGTTTAATAGCAGTTAATGGAAAATTAGTGCTAGGGTAAAATTTTGTTATAGGAATCACTAGACCTATTAAGATTATTTTAAGCATAACAAAAGTTATAATGCACCAATTTGAGTGATTCTAGATGGAAATAAATTTTAAGACATAGATCTAAAAGCTTATAAAAGAAACTAAAATTTATTTCTATCTCTAAGCTTGTCGAATTTTGGCTTAAATTTTTGTATGGGCTGCTACCCTATTAATTTGAGTAGTCTATATAGTTTTGTTTTTATCTCTTTGTGTAGTTGACCAAATTACATTATTTTTTATGCTATGAAAACTATAAACATATGGGAATAAAATTCTAGAAGATATTTGGCATGAATCTAACTGTAAGCCTATCTAAATTCAAAAAGAGTGAACTAAGGAACCCTATCCTATCATAAGTTGGCATACTCAGCCTTTATCATGAGTTGGCACCATCAGTGCCGAGTTGAAACGGACCCATTCCACCTTTTTTTACTTTTTGAACTCTAGTCTTTTAATCTAAAGTATCTAAACGCATTCTAAACATGAATTAGAATTAAAAGAACTTTTAAACATAACTAAACTAATGTGCATCCTAATAATATACTTGAACTTAAATGAATGTATGTATGAATTACAAATGTATTATTGTTAATCATAGCCTTAAAGCATACATGAGTGCTTTATATCTTGAATAATTGAGTATAGTTGTTTGTTTTTAAATGAATGATATCAAGTGTTTATAAGTGTGCTTATTGATATGTGATTGCAGTGAAGTGTAACTGACATGAGTGATTATATATGTGAAATGTATAGTATATATATAAAGAATTGTGTAATGAAGTAATTTGGTTAGAGAAACCTTCATTTAGGGCCAAAATTAGATATAAATGTGGACATATTGCTCTAGTGATTCGATACATTTAGGTATCCTAGTTATTGAATCTTTGCAGTGCCTAGTGATTCAATACCTTTTGGTATCCTAGTAGTTGCACCTTCGTAATGCCTAGTGATTCGATACCTTTAGGTATCCTAGTGATTGCATCTTGATGGTGCCTATTAATTCGATACCTTTAGGTATCCTAGTGATTGCACCTTTATAGTGCCTAAGGATTTGATACCTTTGGGTATTTAGTGCTCCTAATTGTCCATGCCCATACTGAGTTCAAGTGACAAAAGTAATTATGATGTATGACAAAAGTAATTATGATGTAATTAAAATAATGTTAGAGATAAGCATGATTTAGAAGTTAGCTAATTTATTTACATGATTATTAGTGTCAAAATTGATGATGGTATAGAGTTAGCATATATGCAAAGTAGTTAATTTTATGTGGAATTGAGTGTGTAATAATGGTAATGCCATATGTTTTTTGTGTATGGCATGAGTTGTGAAGTGCATAGTTGATGTGTTATATGGTAGTTTAATACAAAAGTATAAGTTATTCTTTTAGAAGTACGTGGTTTGGAATCCAGATTTTTGAGATACAGAGGAAGCTTGGGATGTTAATTCCGAGTTTGAATCAAATTCTAGATGTCTTTGTAAGTTTTTCTAATATTAGTGGTAAGTTAGGGAAGTGACTTGCAATAAGTGTTTTTAAGTGTTATTAATAACTTTAAGGCAATAAATCATTGAGGAAATTCTATGTGATCTTGCTCTGAATAGAGTGAAATTAAATGACTAGTGAAGGTAGTTGAACCAGAGTGGATAGTTGATTTATTTTTACACCCTAAGAATAATTCTAGTTAGTAAACCTTAGTGCTATTTAAGTTGATTGGTGAACATAGTTGAACAAAAACACTAAAGTTATTAATAAATTGGACTATTTTAGTTATGCTCAGTGAGTTATTATTATACAATAACATAGTTTTCTATTGATTGAATATATTTGAATTTGAAGACATTATGGAGGCTAGGATTGTGGCAACCATAAAGATCTTTCAAAGATGTAGCATAGATTATGGATGGTACATTTTCTAAAATTCTTATTGTAATGTAACTAAGACTTAGTAAGATTTGTATGAGTAATAAAAACTCTATAATTATCATAAAAATTTGTATTTAATGATATGTGTTTGTGTCAAAGTTGAATGAATTATATAGTGATGCTTGTATTAGTTAGATCAATATGATTTAAAGTAAGTGAAGTGTAACACCCTTATCCCCTATATAGTTGTAAACACTATATCCTGTATCATTAAGCATGCTTGCTAGGTTTAATGCTCGAAATATTTTTTTCAAACTTTAAACATAAATTTGACATATAAAACTATACTGTTAACACTTTACTTCATACTTAAGAGTATATTTAAATAATACAATATTTACATCTATTAATCATCTGTACATTACATCCTTGTCAAAGTAAAATAAGAATCTTTAATCAAAATGCATTCAATAGTAGACTATGCTTTTCAATCTCTCTTCTTGTATTGGCCATCCCACTGCAGATATCATCCCAGGAAAAAAATCCTTACTTGCAACACTATATGGATGAAACACATGTGCTAAGCTATAAAGCTTAATGGGGAACAAAAACATATGGATGACACCTTTTAATGGAGTCATCAAGATGAAAAACCCATATATACACATCTTAAAGCAAATAAACCAATCATTATAAATAATATTCACAATAATCTCCCATAATTATATTCTCTCTTTTGCTATACTTATAACCAATATCAATACCTATTGATATTTCCTTTTGCTTATCAATTTACTACCTTTATCATTATTCATTCAATTACTTTAAATCCTATACATGGAGCTTACTTTCTGGATTTCTATATGTTACTCTTGACCAATTCTTTGAATTACTAGTTGTCAAACATTGATG
>JBBPFJ010000877.1:0-39461 GCA_037975025.1 Excoecaria agallocha
CGTGAGGTGCCTAAAATTTCAGTTCATGACTAAAAAGTATTTACTGGACCACGGTTACTAAGGATTCATAGTAACCGTGACCCAGTCTCGTAGCATTACTACACGGTTACTACCCTGATCTTAGTAACCGTGAGGTAATGAGCTTTTGGTCCAGAAACAAAAATCCGAACTATCTCACGGTTACCAAGAAATTCTTAGTAACCGTGACCTGAGTTCTTCACCCTACTTCACGGTTACTACAAGTATGTTGGTAACCGTGAGGTAGTTTGTTTAGTCCAGAACCCAAGAGCAATATGGCTCACCGTTACTAGGAAATTCGTAGTAACCGTGACCCTTATTGCAAGTTGGGGTCTCACGGTTACTATTAATTGTTAGTAACCGTGACCCTCCCTTGTATTTTGAAAATTGTATTTTCTTGGATTTCTTTTAAAGTACAGACTTGTCTAAGACCTTCCTAAGCTTATAAATCATCCTAAATTACAGATATATGGCAAATGTGTTTTCTATATGTTATATATATATTATATATGCAAGTTTGCTTAAGGAAATAAAATGTAAGTTTCTATTTCTCAAATAGAAACATACAGAAATGTATTTCAATAAGTTACAATATATGATATGTTATGCCTGCACATAGAGACTTGGTTGTGGATAGATAGACATGCCTATAGGGTTATCGCAACTGCTTCTGTTTGACTCTTAAGAGTCTTCTGTTTGTCTCTACATGAGACTTCTGTTTAGATACCTACGGGTATCCTTCTGTTTTGATACCTTCGGGTATCCATTGCACCGTTATCCACACCCACAGGGAATTGTACGCAGGCCATTTGTGTAAATACATTATAAAGTCTGTTATTGTTCTAATTATACGATACTGTTATATCTTTATTAATCTTGTAAGGCATTGTATTTTATTATTATTGAATGCTTGGTGATAACTACTGTGAGTGGTTATCAAGGTGTTATTAGTTGTTCCCCACTAAGCTTTATAGCTTAGCACGGTGTTTATCCGTGTAGGGTCGCAGGGTAGAACTTTTATTCGGGGACATAGCCAACAATCTCACAAGCCAACATCGGATTAGAAGTAGCATTTAATGTGGGGAGATTCATTTTGTATCTCTTTGTTATAGTGATGTATTTGATATAATGTAAAGGCCTGTAATTACAAAGTTATGTAAAGAATGCTCAACAGCATGTGAAAGTTATAATTTCATGATCATGCATGATAATGCATAGAATGAATGTATGTATGCTTATATATGCATCATTAACAGATAAGTCATAGAATTAAAGGAATTATTGGATGTAATTAGTAACATTAATCAGGATTATCTAGTATAGTCGTTACATTTTTGGTATCAGAGCGCCTTGGTTTAGGCTGTTCTGGCCAATAGGAATTTCAAGTGTTTTAAATATAGATTTTTGTTGTTGGCTGATTGTGGCTGTCCCTGTGTTTCTTTGTTATAGTTAGAGATGGAAAGGTATCGTGAAGTTGTAGATGAGTCGGCTGAAAGTAATCTGCCGGGTCAATCGAATCCTTCTCAGCCGGAATCTTCTGCATCTACTAGAGGTGGTGCAGCTGCTGTTGAGTCTGGGGAAGCTTTATTGAAGATTTCCCATGATATGGCTCAAATTTTGCAAAGGATGACTACACCTAAGGCTCCTATTTCTGAGATCAGAAAGCATGGTGCAGAAGAGTTCTAGGCTCGACTTGGGAAGAGTCCTGAAAAAGCTGAGCTGTGGCTTGAAAGATTGGAGCGGGTTTTTACTGAAGTCCAGTGTCCTTCCAGTCAAAAGGTGACTTGTGCTGTGTCCTTGCTTCAGGGAGCAGCTTATGACTGGTGGAAACTAGTTCTGACTCAACCTCAGTTACCTGATTCCCTCTCTTGGGAATTCTTTGTAGCTGAGTTTAAAAGGAGATATGTGACAGAAGCTTATAAAGATGAAAGGTTGAAGCAGTTTCTGAATCTTAAGCAGAGAGGTATGTCAATGGCTGAATATGAGGCAGAATTCAGTCGCTTGAGCAAGTACGCACCAAAACCAATGTTGACTGGGACTTTCAAGTGTCGCCAGTTTGAAGACGGATTAAATGATCAGATTTGGGATCATTTAATAGGGCCTATTTCTCTCCATCATGTGGATTATCATCAGCTGGTTCAAGCAGCTATCCGGGTTGAGAAAGAAGAGAATGTGAAAAGAGAAAGAGAGCAAAGAAGAAGAAGTTTTTCTCGGGGTGGTTCTTCATTCGGGAAAAGATCGAGGTTGACTCAAGGAGATCAACCATTGCCATCTGGAAATTACCCTACATCTAGAGGTAGACGGCAGGGGACTTTTTCTTCAGCTGGCTCAGGTAGAGGTGCTGCATCAGGACAAGGCTGAGGCCAAGCTCCAGAATGCACCTATTGTTTTAGGCGACATTGGGGCACCTGTAGAATGCTCACTGGTGGTTACTTCAGATGTAGCATCACGGAGCATTTTATAGCCAATTGTCCTATGCCGCAGGATCAAGTCTTGAGTCAACAGAGTAACCAAGGAGCTTCTAATGCACCCTCTTCTGGTAGAGGTCGTGGTAGAGGCAGAGGTGGATCGGGCCAGTTTAGAGCCCAGTCCAGGAATATTTCTGAGACTGTGGATCGACCTTTTGCTCCGACACCCCCTATTCGAGCTTATGCTATGAAAGGTCGAGAAGATGCTGATGCTCCTGAGGTCATAGCTGGTACATTCTCCCTCTTTGATACTGATGTGCATGTGCTTATAGACCCGGGATCTACACATTCTTATATTTGTAATGGGGAGCTGGGTAAAAATGTATCTGTTGTTGATCATATGAATTTTGATATATGTGTAATCAGTCCTTTGGGCCATAGTGTTCATGTGAATGAAGTTTATAGAAATTGCCCTATTAGAATTCAAGAGAGAGAGTTCCCAGCTGACCTAATTGTTTTGCCTTTTCATGAGTTTGATGTAATCCTGGGTATGGATTGGTTGTCTAGATATCATGCTATAGTGGACTGTAAAGCTAAAACAGTACTGGTTAAGAACGATGGGGAAGTAGAGACATTGATTTAGGGTATTAAGTTAAAACCCTTAACCAATGTTATCTCTGCAATGAAAGCAAAAAGATTTCTTAGAAAAGGATGCGAAGCATATCTAGCTTTGGTTCTTGATTCTAAGAGGGAGACAGTCGATCTTCAAAATGTTCCTGTGATTAATGAGTTTTCTGATGTGTTTCCTGAGGAACTTCCGGGTTTGCCGCCCGAGAGAGAAGTTGAGCTATCTATTGAGATTTTGCCTGGAACTGCTCCTATCTCTAGAGCACCCTACAGAATGGCACCAACAGAACTGAAAGAATTAAAAGTTCAGCTGCAAGAATTGTTAGATAAAGGCTTCATTAAGCCTAGTGTGTCACCCTGGGGCGCACCTGTGTTATTTGTTAAAAAGAAGGATGGTACCTTGAGAATGTGCATTGACTACAGACAACTTAACAAAGTAATAGTGAAGAACAAGTATCCGTTACCTCGGATTGAGGATCTTTTTGATCAGTTGCGGGGTGCAGGATTATTTTCTAAAATTGACCTGAGGTCGGGATACTATCAACTTCGGGTCAAAGACATGGATGTGCAAAAGACTACCTTTAGAACTCGATATGGTCATTACGAATTCTTAGTAATGCCTTTCGGGTTGACTAATGCACCTGCAGCTTTCATGGATCTGATGAATAGGGTGTTTAGACCCTATTTAGATCAGTTTGTTGTGGTGTTTATAGATGACATTCTGGTATATTCTCGTGATGAAGCGGAACATGCTGAGCATATGAGAATAGTGTTACAGACTTTGAGAGAACAACAGCTTTATGCCAAGTTAAGCAAATGTGAGTTCTGGCTTAAAGAAGTTTCTTTCCTTGGGCACGTGGTGTCTTCTGAAGGCATCAGGGTGGACCCTAAAAAGATTGAGGCTATAGTAAATTGGAGACCGCCTAAAAATGTGCCAGAAGTCCGAAGTTTCTTGGGCTTAGCCGGCTATTATAGGCGGTTTGTGAAAGGTTTTTCAGTTATTGCCTCTCCACTCACTAAGTTACTTCGAAAAGAAGCTAGATTTGAGTGGACATATCATTGTCAAGCCAGTTTTGATCAGTTAAAGAAGATGTTAACGGAAGCTCCAGTTCTTACCCAACCAATAACGGGTAGAGAATATGCTATGTATAGTGATGCGTCGAAAAGTGGTTTGGGATGCGTGCTGATGCAAGAAGGTAAAGTAGTGGCTTATGCATCCAGGCAGTTAAAGCCGCATGAACAAAATTATCCGACTCATGATTTGGAATTGGCCGCAGTTGTGTATGCTTTAAAGATTTGGCGGCATTACCTTTATGATGAAAGGTGCAGAATTTATACCGATCACAAGAGTCTTAAATACTTGCTTTCTCAGCGAGATCTCAATTTAAGACAGCGCAGATGGTTAGAATTGTTCAAGGATTATGATTGTATAATCGACCTACCACCCAGGAAAGGGCTAATGTGGTAGCTGATGCTTTGAGCGAAAAATGATGGCAACCATGTTATTACCATATTGTAAATGGAGATTAGCATCTGATGGGGCTTTTTTAGCTCAATTACGAGCTCGCCCTAATCTCAGGCAGACAGTTTTAGATGCACAATCAGATGATGTAAAGTTACAGCAGTTGGTTCAATCAGTTCATGCAGGAGGTCCGATAGAATATTCCATAGGAATAGATGGTGGTTTATACTATCGGGATCGGTTATGTGTGCCAAATGTTAAGGAACTGAAGGAAGTACTATTGCAAGAAGCCCATAGCACCGTATTTACCATGCATCCTGGTAACAATAAGATGTATAGAGATTTGAAACAATTCTATTGGTGGCCAGGAATGAAAAGAGATGTGACTGAGTATGTTTCTAAGTGCCTAACATGTCAGCAAGTAAAAGCAGAGCATCAACTTCCTTCGGGGCTACTGAATTCTCTTCCCATTCCTCAATGGAAGTGGGACAATGTCACTATGGATTTTGTTACAGGTTTACCCACTACTCAAAGGAAACATGATGCAGTGTGGGTTATAGTAGACAGATTGACAAAAGTGGCTCATTTTGTACCTGTTCGAACCAATTACTCAATGGACAAATTGGCTGAATTGTATATTGATCAGATTGTTAGACTGCATGGGGTACCAATCTCAATTGTGTCAGATCGAGATCCGAGATTCACTTCCAGATTTTGGAAAAGTCTAAAACAAGCCTTAGGCACAAAGCTTCTTCTTAGTACTGCTTTTCATCCTCAGACTGATGGGCAGTCAGAGAGAATCATTCAGGTGTTAGAGGATATGTTAAGAGGGCTGTGTCTTAGATTTTCCAGGAAGTTTGGGACAAATATGTAACTTTGATGGAGTTTGCATATAACAATGGCTATCAAACTAGCATTGTATGCCACCATATGAAGCTCTCTATGTAGAAAATGCAGAACTCCTTCCTGTTGGATGGAATTAGCTGAAAACAAATTGACAGGTCCTGACATTGTTAAAGATACCGAAGAAAAGATCCAACTTGTCAAGCAACGATTAAAAGAAGCCAATGATAGACAGAAGTCATATGCGAATTTGAAAAGAAAGGACATTGAGTATCAGGTTGATGATAAAGTGTTTCTAAAAGTGTCCCCATGGAGAAAAGTACTTCGGTTCGGAAAGAAAGGAAAACTCAGTCCCCGGTTTATTGGTCCTTACAGAATTCTAGAAAGGATTGGACCGGTAGCATATCGATTAGATCTTCCTAGTGATCTATCAAAGTTGCATAATGTTTTTCATGTTTTGATGCTCCGGCGATATCGATCAGATGAATCACACATCATACCAGTGCAAGATATCAGTGTCAGAACTGATTATACGTATGATGAAGAGCCTAAACAGATTCTAGCCAGAGAAGTTAAACAGTTAAGGAGCAAAGAAATCTCCCTAGTCAAAGTGTTATGGCAACACCATGGAGTACATGAAGTAACTTGGGAACCTGAAGCGGCTATGCGGGCTCAACACCCTCAGCTCTTCAGTACAGGTATGAATTTCGAGGACGAAATTCTTTTAGGAGGAGAGAGTTGTAATGCCCCTCAGTATACCCTAGAAGAATTATCACTAATTAATTATTAGTGTCCATGTTTAATTATGTGCATGAGTGTAGAGAAGGACATAATTGAAAAGCTAAAGGGTAAGTTTTGGGGAAGATTTTGAAATATAGTAAGTTAAAGGACCTATTTGCAAATAATGAAGTTTTGTGACATTTGGACCAATTGGGAGTTTAAGAGAGGGAGATATTTTTTTTGGTTGTTGGAGAGATGGCCGGCCACCCTTGGTCTTCATCTTCATCCTCCATTCTTCTCTCTCTAACCCTAAACTCTCTCTCTCATCTTCTCTCTCTAGATTTCTTTGTTTTGGGCTAAGAAAAAGAGAAGTTTTACTTGGATATTTGAGGTTAAGGTAACTTGGTTCTCCTTTAATGTGTATATTTCTTTGTATAGCTTGATAGGTTTTCATAAGAGATGTCTTATGTTTTGTTAGAAGGAGAATCAAGCAAGAGAAAGGGGAAGGAAACTCTTCAAGGTTGAAGAGAAAGGAGGAGCTCAATAAGGTATGGGAACTTAGAATTTTGTATGTGTATTTGTATGTATATTGATTTGTCATGAGAGAGATCTTGAGTGCCTCTCTCATGTGCGTTATGGATGATTTAAAGCTTAGAAAGGGTTTAGAGTTGGAAGTATGTGAGTTTTGGTTGAAAAACATGAAAATCTGTTTTTAAAGATCATTTGACTAGTCTGTACACTTTTGCTCATATCTTGAGCTATAGTTGCTTAAATGATGAAATTCCAGTTGCTATAGAAACTAGACTTGTATGCCTTGATTTTGTTAGAAGAGACTGAAATCTGATTTTCACTGCATGATAGTGAAAATCGGGATTGAAACTTGACTGTGGTTGTGATTTTGCCTTTATGAACAGTCTGTGGTTTTTCTTGAATAACTGGAGTTTTACAGGTCCTATTGAAATGATTTTTGGTGTTTTGGAAACTAGAAACGTAGGCCTAAAACTTTGTTGAAGGCCACTTTGGCTAAAACTGTTGTTTTTTCAGGTCAAAAAGGGAATGGAAATCGAGACTAGAAATCGGTCTCGAGACGGTCTAGGGCTCACGGTTACCATGAGTTTCATAGTAACCGTGAGGTGCCTAAAATTTCAGTTCATGACTAAAAGCATTTACTGGACCACGGTTACTAAGGATTCATAGTAACCGTGACCCAGTCTCGTAGCATTACTACACGGTTACTACCCTGATCTTAGTAACCGTGAGGTAATGAGCTTTTGGTCCAGAAACAAAATCCGAACTATCTCACGGTTACCAAGAAATTCTTAGTAACCGTGACCTGAGTTCTTCACCCTACTTCACGGTTACTACAAGTATGTTGGTAACCGTGAGGTAGTTTGTTTAGTCCAGAACCCAAGAGCAATATGGCTCACCGTTACTAGGAAATTCGTAGTAACCGTGACCCTTATTGCAAGTTGGGTCTCACGGTTACTATTAATTGTTAGTAATCGTGACCCTCCCCTGTATTTTGAAAATTGTATTTTCTTGGATTTCTTTTAAAGTACAGACTTGTCTAAGACCTTCCTAAGCTTATAAATCATCCTAAATTAGTATTCAAAATCAGTTGCTAATTTAGCGACGAAAAATATCGTCGCTAATTTTTTTATTTCGTCGCTAATTTATATTCCCAATTAGTCGCCGAATTATAATAATAATACTTAGCGACTACATTTTCCGTCTCTAATTCCGTCGCTAAATAAATTAGTCGAGAAAATATAATAATAATTTTGTAGCGACAAAATTTCCGTTACTAAACCGTCGCTAATAAATATTCATAAAATGCAAATAAATTGAAAATTAACTACCCAAAATAACATCAAATTTCATCGCAATTCATTTATAATATTTTATTTTTATTATTATTATTATAACATTCAAAATTTAATTTAAAAAATATAATATCATAAAAGTAAATTAAATTATGCAATAATTTACAAATAATTAGAAAAAAAATTCGAACTAAATAATAGTACTAACAAATTTTTATACAATATATTACAAAAAAAAAAAAAGAAAACTTCGCAGTCCTTCCAGTGTTCACTATATTCCTCACAGTCCTCATCACAATGGCTGCAGCCGGGCATCCAATCCTGATGTCATTTTCATACAACAAAAATATAGGGCCATCGCCAAGATCATCTATCTTCAACATAACACATTGTAGCAGGCAATGGTCTCTCTATCAGTGCTCAAGAACAATTAAGATGTTAGCTTCAACACAAGAACAAAGCTAATAGACGTAAGTCTTAGTTATTGGGTAAATAGCAAAATAATATCAGTGCTCAAGGAATTGTGATTCATGCCTATAGTTAATAATTATACTCTAAGATACAATAGTAAAATGCCAATTACCTAATAATTATAAATATAATTATGATAACTTGTAACTTTTCCTAAGAACTATAAATATGATTCTACTTCTATGATAACTTGTAACTTTTCCTGAACAAAATACTCATATAATTCAACAAAAAACTGAAATATATTTATAGACTTGACAGAATATTAAATCAGTTGTACATTTTTAACAAAGAAAAAGCCAAGTAAAGCAAAAATCTATCTGGTTCAACAAGCTTCCAGCAACAGCTTTCTGAACCCAAAATAAGCTATGCGGGATATTGATTCTAGATCATGAATTCGTGTTCGATGCACAGCATTATTACACTTTATAATAATAGAGAAGGCCTACAAATTCTATGTCATGAGTATCTTAATGCTGTCCCTGAAAATCATCTTGCATAAGTTCACGCACTAATGGTTATTTTTAGAACCATTTCCAAGATTGTAAGAGATTCAAAAACTTAAATCCAGTTGAAGACTACAGAACACATGAAAATGTACTAAAATCCTCAGAACACAAAGCAAAGGATGGAAATGAGGACTTACCTCCTCTGCACGCAGGGTCCAATACTGGTCATTTATATTCTCAATTTTCTCATTGGGAGGAAAGATCTGCAAAGGCAATGTTGCTTGATCAATAAAAACACTGAATTTGTTAAGAATGGTACCACTAGAACACCTTAACGATGAAATAACATATATTAAGGTGGATAGACTGTTGGCCCTCATCAGGGAAGACATGATAGATTTGGAATTTTGTGCAAATGATAATCAACTATAGCATTTTCATTTTCAAGAAATAGTTACTTTAAGCATTTTTGCATGCTCTACTAGTTTATCTTCCCTGAAAAATGAGAGTAAAGACGGTTTAAACGAGCAAAACTATAATTTACTTTTTCATAATAAATTATAATGAGCTCATTTTGATATGTGAACAGGAATAAAAATAAGTATTATTTTCAAAGGACAAAACAGCAATTTAATACATCTAACAAATTTAAATCTCATTTTATTATCCTTTTTTTTTTAATCTAAACCTTGTAAATAATAGTGTTTCGCTTTGGAACTTTCATCTTCCAGAATCTAAACAATTTTCATTTATTTTATGAAAGACTCAGACCTTTACTGCTGACCATAGCCTTGTCAGTTTTGAAATTTCCATTGTAATATAGAAACTATATATTTGACTCATTTCAGCCTTTTGCAATATATTGTCAAATCATCATAAAGGACAATACATATATGCAGTCAAACAATACCAGTATGCTAGATTTGGATATCTAATGCTACTCATAGTAATTTTGAGTTTGTGAGTTGGTCAGTCATAGAAACTTAAACTTATTTTTTAATGCTTTACATTATTGTTGTGATAAACATAGCCATTCTCAAAACAAATCACATTCTTATAATTCCGGGATAATAATCCTTAAAAAAGAAAGCGACAAATTTAACAAAAATTTGTTAAGAGTACACTATATGATAACCTAACTATGTAATTTAGACTTTAAATTCAGACGTGGCCCAAATTTGTTTAACATCATTTATATTGAATAGCCAATTATAACTGATAGTTATAACTCCATTAATGATTATTCACTATTAGCCGTGATCTAGGAATAATTGTTCAATTCATATATAATATAGCATGATCAGATAAGACATTGAACCCTACCATGAAAGCTCTCTAAACTCTTAAATCTATAAATATCTTTATATAAAATTTAGTTAACTGTTGAAGTAGAAAAAAAAATCAATAGATATTCTTTGTTTAAATTACTGGATTCACTAGCTTTCATCATGATTGAATAAGAGATGAATAGAATTATGTAAACTAAAGAAATGAGGTGGAAAGATTGGTAGAAGAGGCCAAGAGAAGAGTCGGAATCAAGAACCATGTGGTCAAATAGAGAACAGTACTGATGTGAGTAGTTGGTCACTTTCATCAGTTAAAAGAAGACAAAGGCTTCACAGTCATAACTGATCACGTAAACCACTTTTAATTCCCTCAATTTGTACTCTAATGCCCATTAGTCTAATTATCAGATTATGAGTTTTTTCTTTAAGTATAAACTTTATACATACCACATGAACATTTTGTTGCATCTTAGTTATCTTTATGAACAATACGCAACGCTGTCCGAGTCAAAAAGACGCTCGTAAACATGAAAGATCAGATATAGTTGCATTTTATTAATAATTTTAATATTTAATAATAATAAACCAGCAGCAGGAGACAAAAGTTCACTTACAATTTGCTGAGTCCTTCCATCACTTTCTTAATTGCTGAGTTGGTGTTGATTTATGTAAGATTCCAAAGAAAAGGACCCTATTTTATTTACAGGATGAGAAAAATTATGTTAAACAGCTCCAATTCATGTTTTATGAGAAACTACAGTAAACCAAATTACGCAGCAAAAGCATAACCATCAGTCTCCTCTTCAGGATATCTTGGGATTCAGATTTTTGATATCTTCTTCCTTGGCAAACCAGCTCAGTACTGATATTCAAATTAATTCTAACTCTGTTCCAAAAAATCAGAATTAATTTAACCAAATCACCCTATTTCAGCAATGATATCCAAGACAGAGCTTTAAAAAGCAAAAAAAGTTCCACAAGTTTGATATTGAGTTTCTGCAATTATGCGAATAACAACTAGTAGATGGGGTGCTTACTCAACTAGTAGATGCAATTATGTGACTTGGATATCAACGTGAAGGTACAGGAGCGTTGCTGTATGGGGTAAAAGCACTTCCAGAGGAATACTTTTCTACCAATTCAATTTCAGTAGTAAAAAATTGAAAGATTAAAAGATTATAAATTGACACGGTGATGATGAATAGAGGTGAGTTCAATTAAGTTACCTGTGTCTGAGGTTGGAGAAATAGAGTCAGAACGTTCACAAAAGGGAATCTGAGAGAAAATTTTACGACTAGCAAGGAGGAAAAAAAAGATGAAATTAATAATTCTAATGGAAAAGAGAAAGGTAATTAATAAAAATAAAGGTTACTGTTTTTACTTTGATTATTGCTGTAATATTATTAGATAGAGTTCGTAGTATTTCAATGCTGGAATAGAAGATGTTGAATTCTTGGAGTTTATACTTTCACACCGAAACTCACACCCACCCCCGATGCCAACAATTCTCATTCCAAATATATTTGATTTCACAATAAACGATACAAACTTACACAGGTTTAATAGGTGGAAGCTGCTGTGGCGGCGCTGCACTTGGCTCTGCGAAGTAACTACAACAGGCCGTTAGGGAGAAGACAGTGAGGATGCAGTGAGTGGAGGCAGCGGCGAACATAGACAACAATCGGACGGCGGAGAGTGCTGAAACTGGAGGTCTGTGAGAGCGGCGAGCTAAAGCGAGGAGATGGTCGGATCGAGAGGTCCGGTCTTCTTCAGTCTAGGGTTTGGCGAAGGAGGGCAAAGAGATGGGTAGAAAAGAAGAGTAAAAGTAGCTTTTATACCTAGGGTTAATTTTCAAAAATACTAAAATGTCCCTATCAATTTTCACATTTTGTATTTATAGTTAAGGATGGTTTGGTAAATATCTATAATTAGAATTCCTAATAATTTAATATTTATTTTTAACAAAATAAATTACAAAATTTATTTATTTTAAATGAGATAATAAATTTTATATTATTATTTTATAAATATTTATTTATACTAATTTTCATAATGTAATTATATAATAATTGTAATATTTAGTTTATTATTATTATTAAAAATTTAAATTTTCTAAACAAATAATTTAATATTTGGGGGAAATTGACAAAAATTATTATCTTTACTAAATAATTATAATATATAATAATAAAGGGTTCATATAATACTTTACTATTAATAATATATAAAAACTCTCACAAAAAACTATTTTTTACTAGCAAAAAGATAATAAACTTAATTTTTTTAATTATATAATTTTGTATTTAAATTATTTTTATTAGCAACAAAAATCGAACTCACAGACCTTAAAAAATAATCTTCACCATTCAAAATTAACAACAAGGAGTTTCGAACGTACTCACCAAAAATTAGGCCGATCTAACGGCAAATGATTTTTCGACCGTCTTCACATACAAAATTGGTCATTATGTAAACAATTCAGAAAATAGCATTTTTTTTGCAACAAAAACTGAACTTACAGATCTTAGAAACTGATTTTCACCATCCAAAATTAACAACAAGGAGTTTCGAATGTACTCACCAAAAATCAGGTCAATCTAACGGCAAATGATTTTTCGATCGTCTTCGTATACAAAACTGGTCATTACGTAAAAATATCCAGAAAATAGCCTCTTTTTTTGCAACAAACACTGAACTTACAGACCTTAAAAACTAATCTTCACCGTTCCAAATTAACAACAAGGAGTTTTGAACGACCTCACCAAAAATCAGGCTAATCTAACGGCAATGATTTTTTGATCGTTTTCGTATACAAAACTGGTCATTACGTAAAAAATTCAGAAAACAGCCTCTTTTTTGCAACAAACACTGAACTTACAGACCTTAGAAACTAATCTTCACCTTTCAAAACTAACAACAAGGAGTTTTGAATGTAATCACCAAAAATCAGGCCAATCTAACGGAAAATGATTTTTCGATCGTCTTCGTATATAAAACTGGTCATTACGTAAAAATTTCAGAAAATAGCCTCTTTTTTGCAACAAAAACTGAACTTACAGACCTTAAAAACTAATCTTCACCCTTCAAAATTAATAACAAGGAGTTTTGAACGTCCTCACCAAAAATCAGGCTAATCTAATGGCAAATGATTTTTCGATCGTTTTCGTATACAAAACTGGTCATTACGTAAAAAATTCAGAAAATAGCTTCTTTTTTGCAACAAACACTGAACTTACAGACCTTAAAAAGTAATCTTCACCGTTAAAAACTAACAACAAGGAGTTTTGAATGTACTCACCAAAAATCAGGCCAATCTAACGGCAAATGATTTTTCGATCGCCTTCGTATACAAAACTGGTCATTATGTAAAAAATCCAGAAAACAGCCTCTTTTTTTGCAACAAAAACTGAACTTACAGACCTTAAAAACTAATTCACCGTTCAAAATTAATAACAAGGAGTTTTGAACGTCCTCACCAAAAATCAGGCTAATCTAACAGCAAATAATTTTTCGATCGTTTTCGTATACAAAACTGGTCATTACGTAAAAAATTCAGAAAACAGTTTCTTAATGATAATAATTACATTTTTTTAATCTATGTTAAAAATGGAAGTAAACAAAAATTATGGGATAGAGATATTATCAATTTTATGTTTAATGGCTCAAATAGAATGGCAGGTAACTGATAACCTTGATTTTAATGTTTGTTTTCTGGTTATTTTTATGTGTTTTTAGTATTTAATTTTGTGTTTTTAGTGTTAAAATGATTTTTATATGTGTATTTTTAGTTATTGGGTGATTTATGTTTTTAAATGGCTTTTTGTGCAGGAAATAACTCATTAACCAACTGGTGGGTTAATATATAGATGATATATTATCAAATTTTTTTAAGAGTTTCAATAAAATTTAATTACTCATTTTAAATTAATTTAAAATGAATATAATAAAAAATTTATATTAAAGTTTTGCCTCTTAATGATACTAATTACATTTTGTTAATCTATGTTAAATATGGAAGCAAACAAAAATAATGGGATAGAGATATTATCAATTTTATGTTTAATGGCTCAAATAGAATGGCAGGTAACTGATAACTTTGATTTTAATGTTTGTTTTATGGTTATTTTTATGTGTTTTTAGTATTTAATTTAGTTCTTTTAGTGTTAAAATGATTTTTATATGTGTATTTTTAGTTATTGGGTGATTTATGGTTTAAAATGGCTTTTGTGCAAGAAATAACTCATTAACTCGCTGGTGGGTTAATATATATATGATATATTATCAAACTTTTTTAAGAGTTTCAATAAAATTTAATTACTCATTTTATATTAATTTAAAATGAATATAATAAAAAATATATATTAAAGTTTTGCCTCTTAATGATAATAATTACATTTTTTTAATCTATGTTAAAAATGGAAGTAAACAAAAATTATGGGATAGAGATATTATCAATTTTATGTTTAATGGTTCAAATAGAATGGCAGGTGATTGATAATCTTGATTTTAATGTTTGTTTTCTGATTATTTTTATATGTTTTTAGTATTTAATTTAGTGTTTTTAGTGTTAAAATGATTTTTATATGTGTATTTTTAGTTATTGGGTGATTTATGGTTTTAAATGGCTTTTGTGAAGGAAATAACTCATTAACCCGCTGGTGGGATAAAGGTTGCGGACTTGAAATTATACAAAAAACATAGGAGTGAAATTAAAAAAACATATTTTTTAATTTATTTGCGACGGATTAGTGACTAAATATTCCGTCGCTAATTGTATTACCGATACAAAATCCTTATTAGCGACGATTTCCGTCGCTAAACCGTCGCAAAAAAGGCGCCAAATTTTCCCTCCAAAATTAGCGACTAAAATGCTCGTCTCTAAATTTTCTGGAACTAAATTCATGAATAAAAAATTATAAAATTTAGCGACGGAAAAATTTGTCGCTAATTCCGTCACATATACTTCCCGCCAACAATTAGCGACTGTTTATCAATTCCGTCGCTATTCGTCGCAAAAAATTAAAAATGAACTTCTCACGACGGAATTGTAAAACAGTCGCTAATCCGTCGCTAAATTTGCGACGAAAGTATGTCCGTCGCTAATTGACAGTTTTTTTGTAGTGTATGTTCATTAAAGTTTAGTATTTGTTAACATATTTTATAACCATTTCTAATTAGCTAACATATTTTACACATATATTAATTTGTCCAAAAAGGGTCTACATGTATATGCTATATGTCCTCGCTCATTTGACCTTCAAACACCTGTCCCTATGCATAATCAAACAAACCACGCATTAAGCAACGTTGTTGTCTAGTGGTGGATAGAACTACACAAAATTTCATCTAAAAAATTACAATATTTAAAATTACCATTTTGTCCTTAATTGGTATTTATTTTCATTTAACCTAGAATTTATTCTCTTAATGTCTTAAATTGCCATTTAGTCCTTCCATTACTTATTTTTCTTACCTTTCTCATATAATTCTTACTTAAGTGAAAAATTACAATTAGGTCATTAACCTTTCCTTTTAACATATATTACTTTAGTTAACTTCCATTTTTGGTCTTTTTTGCTTCCTTTGACTTTTATTCCACTTTAGGACTAAAATGTAACTAAAATTTACATTTTAGTCCTTATATTTACTCATGAAGTGATAAATTACAATTTGGTCCTTGAAAATTTTTCTAATTACGATTTTACCCTTTTTTGCTTACTTGATCATTTTTACTTCTTTAACCACATTTTTAATGCAAATTTACGATTTTACCCCCAACTTCTAGTGTAATTACATTTTTACCTCTTTTATAATCTATTAATCACATTTTCACTTTATTTGTTATCTAATCACATGTATGACATCTTTTATGTATAATTTACCATTTAGTCTTTACTTTTTTGCATATTTACAATTTTACCCCTAATAGTGCTCAGTGAAACTCTTTAAATCCAATGTGTAGGGTGAGTATTTCAATGATACTAAATGAACTGGAGAGGCCACTTGGGATTACCTAACTACATCATAACATATTGGGAAATCACTTAGGGTGATCAACTCTTCAGTTGTAAATCTAACATGTCTGAGGGATCACTTGGGGTGATCAACTCTTCACTGTGAACCTAATGTGAGTTGAGAGGTCACTTAGGATGACCAATTCCCCAACTGTATATCTAATATGTGTGTTGAAAGGCCACTTGGGGTGACCAACTCCCTAAATGTATATCTAATGTGTGTGTTAAGGGGCCACTTAAGGTGACCAACTCCCTAATTGTGAATCTAATGTGTGCATAAATATAAGTTAACTCATTATTTTGTCATGGTATTTGCCTCTAGGGTTAGCCATCACACACTATAACCTTGGATTGCTCACTAGCAAATATTTTATTCACTTAATGTCACACTTTCATATACTTTTCATACTATTTCCACTATGTCCCAAGTTTTATATGCTCATTTCATGTCCATCCATGTTTATTAAACACATATTCATAATGTACAAACATAATATCATTTGAAAGCGATGAAAACATGTCATTTTTATTATATGCACTATTCGGCCTCAATATATTCTTATACATACAATGTAGTCTCAAGATCACTTTAAGCATTCATATGTAGTCTCAAGATCACTTTAAGCATTCATATGTTGATATACATTTAATTTGCAATCATAGTTACATATGTATACATCATTATATCCACTTACAAAATATTACATCCACATAGAATTTTTGGTTCTAATCAATCCTATTTTGTTCATTTATCAATGTATTATGCATTCAATACTAAGTGCACCTTCAACCATTAAATTAGCACATGTTACACTTTAAAATACAATTCGGCCACCACATGTTCATAAGCATCCGCCATGAGTTTTCCTACTTTATCATGTCACGCATGTTCCTTCAGTCCCTTTAAACACTTATATAAAGGTATACCTTCAAATTATACCTATAACATTTTAATACATATTTGATCCCCATTATGTACAACTTAGATACGTTATGTACACATGTGATTTAGGGTTCTAATTGCTCATATCAAATCTACTCATCATCATAATGTCTAAATTATGCCCAATCTTTCATGAATTATTAAATTATTACATGGTACCATTGGATGTACCATTCGTCCACCTTAGGTTATCCCACTTTTTGGTTGTTTTCTTCACTAATTTCTATTATTTACATGTTAATTTATCATTTTATTAATATACCATAAATTATTTCACATTTATATTTAGATTCCCACAATTACATAATGTGAACTTAAGCAAAATTTATAGGAATTGAATGAAATAAAGTGTAAGATTGTATCCACTTACCTCAAAATGACTTGAGATTACTTATTTTTCTTTTTTCCTTGCATTTACCTTTCTAGCTCTCTGTCTCACCTTAAAATTCTAATTAGGCTGAATTATCTAAGGAATAAATTGTGAGTTTTTACCATCAATTTCAACATGTAATTACTCATATACAATACTATTAATGATTTTCTACAATTCCATACCAAAATCCCCAATTAATTTCAACAAAAATTCATGAATTTACCTATTTAGGGCAACTTTATCTTACTAAAAATCATCCCTTTCCAAGCTTTATTTTGCTCTAATTTGATTTCCATGATGAAGAGGAGGTTTTCTAGTGTATATAGATAAAATTTGAGCTTAATATATGGTAGGGATTGAGAGAAGTGAGAAGAAAATGGTGGAAAGGTGAATATGTGTAGAATTTCGATTTCGGGAAAGGAAATGGGAGAAGATGACAGATTTTTAGGTAGGAATATAGAGGATTCTAGACCTCTCTACTCTACCCTTAAGTCCACCAAACCAATGGCTAAAATTTCTCCATTTACCATTTAATCTAATGGCTTATTTTTAAGCCATTTGTCATTACCATATTAATCCTTACACTCATTCAAGCCCACTATTTGATTTCAATTGATTTTGGCCAATTCCTTATGATAGTTATGCCCTTGGACAAATTAAATATGACAACTAATTAAATTAAGCTCCATTTTTTACCTTTTTTAAAAACTAATGTTCCATTCATTAGAATGCTCTAAAATTTTGCCAGGTGTGCAAAAACATATTCAAAAATAATTTTTATAAATTTTCAAGTAATTCTAACATTATTTCAGTATACTTTCAGCTCCAGAGGTAAAATCAGCCAATTTAAAACCCAAAATTCTAAAACTATCAGAAAATTATTTTTCACTTTTAATAGCTCATTTAGGCTATAACTAATAGGTTTGTATAATCAAAGTAATATTTAGAGGTCTATGAAATATTTTAGAGTCCAGTCAAACTTATGGTCAACCGTATTACGATACCGAAAAAATTTTTCACTATCTATTTTAGAAGCCTATTTAAACTCAATTTCTCCTCAAATTATACCACTAAACTCTATTTAATACTTATTTTCTCATTTAATGGTTAATTATAACTTCCTGCCAGGTCACCTATATATCCTAGTACTACCCTAGACTGCGCATGTTTAACACTCAAGTACTTATAAATTTTATTATACTATACTACTGTAATCTCACCAAAAAGTATGCTACTGTTTATACTCTATAAATTTTAGGGTGATATATTAAATTAGTACTGGTCTCTGTGGATTCAACCATTTCTTACCACATTTACAATTTAGTTGATTAGGCAAAGATATTATTTATTTTTTGTGGCTTCGACACCCATCATCTACACTTCAAAACTTTCACTGCAAAAAAAATTAATTTTATCGACTTAATTTACCTACGGATTAAAATCTATGGCTAAAACGAAGATATTATCGATGGATTAGTGACTGAATTATAAGGGCATCAGTAAAAAAGCAGAGGCCAAACAATGGTGACATTTTTAGTGATGACTTGAGAATTCATCAATATAATTGGCAGGAATTAATGGCACCATTTTTTAGCGATAGAATTAGCAACGAATCCTTATGTTTGTAAAGAAATTTATCATTTTAATTATATAACAACAGAGTTTCCGTCGGTAATATAAGTAGTAGTTTAAATTTTAAATGTTTTAACAACAAAATTGTGACGTAATCTTTCTTTTGTCAGTAAATAAAGGCGGTGTTTTTGGTGCTACCTTTAGCGATGGAAATAGGGATGAAAATATAAGGTGACGAAATTATAAATTATTGCAACGGTTCTTTTCCATCGGTAGTCTTTTTATTATTAAAAATAAATTATTAAAGTTTAATTTTTTATTTAGTAATAAAATACTTTTCAAAATGCATAGAATCAAACCCTAAAAGAGTAAATTTTATGTCACTCACCCAACCCATCTCCTTGCCATCTTGATGGTGACCTTACCTCCACTAGAGATTCAACCTTGTGACCTTCCACCACCATCGCCAAACTAACTCTATCAATCTCCCTCTCCGTCTTTTAACCTCACTATCTCTATCTCTCTCGCCTTCACTCAATCTGTCTCTATCTCTCTTTTTCCCTCACTCGATTTATCTCTCTTTCTCTTGCCCTTACTCAATTCGATCTATCTCTATCTCTCTTTATCCTTCACTCTAACTGTTACTGAATTTGCCCTCTCTCTCTCTTCCTCACTCGATTTGCTCTCTCTCTCTCTCTCTCTCTCTTTCCCTTACGCAATTTGCCTATCTCTCTCTCTTATTTTCCCTTTTGGCTTTAACTCTTCAAAAAACAATTGAAAGACATGCCTTTACCTCAATAACTCACTGCTCCGGCCACCGATCATCTCTTAGACAACACTGACACTAGCCATAGTCGATCTTATCCCTTTGATTTAGGAAAATACAAGTTAATTTCCCCTAGTCTTGAATCAATATAAATCTGGTAATTTTTTCTAATATCTTTCTTCATTAGTTTCTCATTTTAATTTCTTGCAATTGTTTGTTTTTGGTCCTAACTAATGAATGTCACAAATTTTGGTTGAAATGTTTATAAGACAATACTTTTAACTCATAACATATAAGCCAAGTTTGCATTTTACCATTATCATTGTGCTTTTATGCAATTTGTCATCCATTTTATGGCGGTTTTTAAATTTCTTAAATCTGAGTATATCTAATGTTAAATTTTCTATGAGAGAAGTCATTGCTAGTATCGTTTCTTTCTACCTATAAGTAGATTAGGCACAAAAAGGTGGTGACCCATGTTTACCAATCTCATAGTCATGGTTGCAGCAACTGAGATACACAGCTAAGAACAGTCAAAGCGTTATTTTTATACATCTTAGATTATGTATGAGATAAATTATATTGTGTACTTAGTTATTTCAATAACTTTCTTTAGCAACAACTTGTATAGTAAAAATTTGATAGGGAATATTCCTCTCAAGTTGCCAAAATTGAATGGTTTAGTTGAAATGTGAGTTTCAATAGCTTTATTCTTTTGTTTGTCTTGACACACTCAGTAATTTCAAATGCAGTATTGTCCTGACATTATATTTGTCTTGTGGTCACAGTTTGCTTGATAGGAATTCTTTAGCTGGTCCAATACCTAATTTTAGTAGATGTACAAACTTAAAGATCATGTAAATTTAGATGACTTGTTATCTTAATTTGGCATTTATTTATTATCAAGACTTGTTATCCTAATTTGGCATTTAATTTTAGTAGATGTGTCTTAAAGGAGGAGCAAGAGGATATAATGAGACAATGTCATGTAAGAGAGGTTGGAGGTCACCATAGAGCAAATTGTAGAGTGCAGAAAATCCTATAGTTAGGTTTCTTTTGGCCTTCTCTTTTCTCTGATGTTAAATATTTCATAGAAATATGTGATAAGTGTCAACATGTAGGAAATATATCTAGGAGAGAGGAAATGCCTATGAATAATGTGTTAGAAGTAGAGATTTTTGATGTTTGGGAAAATGATTTTATAGGACCATTTCCAAATTCATGTGGATTCAAGTATATCCTAATTGCTATGAATTATGTGAGTAAATGGGTAGAAGTAATAGCAACTAGGACATGCGATGCTAGAGTTATGTTTGAATTCTTTAGGAGGAATATTTTTACTAGGTTTGGGACACCAAGGTCTATTATAAGTGATAGGGGCAAACATTTTGTCAACCATCAATTCAGGACATTGCTTAGAAAATTTGGTGTAAGGCATAAGATAACTATCCCATATCATCCTTAAGTAAATAGGCAAGTCAAAATATTTAATAGGGAGTTGAAATCAATCCTAGAAAAAACTATGAATAATTTTAAAAAAGATTGGTCTCAAAGGTTAGATGAGGCTCTATAGGCCTATAAAACTGTATTTAAAACCCTTATAGGCATGTTTCCATATAGATTAATTTTTGGGAAAGCGTGTCATTTGTCGATCGAATTAGAACATAAGGTATATTGGTCTAAAAAATTGCTTAACTTTGATTTGAAATGTGCAAGAGACAAAAGAAAGTTATAGCTTAATGAACTTGAGAAATTTCAACAGTGATCGTATGATAATGCATCATTATATAAAGAGAAGACAAAACACTAACATGACAAGAGGATAAATATGAAGGAATTTGCTCCTAGAATGTTGGTCTTATTGTACAACAGTCAACTGAGGTTATTCCCGAGAAAGCTAAAATCCATATGGCTTAGGCCATATTAGGTGTTGTCAAGCAATGACTTTGGAGTAATGAATATCAAGAGTCCAAAGGATGGACATGAATACAAAGTCAATGGTCATAGGTTAAAACCATATTGAGTTGGGTAAAAGGAGGTTGTTGAGGCAATCATGGTGTTTCGCGACTATTGAAAGGGTTTTAAAAGTCTAGCTAAGGATTTGCTAAACTCAAAACTATACTCCTTCCTTATCTTTTTAAGTGTTGCTCTAATGGTTTTTATGTTATGATGATAGTTTGTTTGATTTTGGTTAGTTTGTATTTTTTAGTTGTTTTATATGCATTGAGTGTTATTTTATTTTTGGTTTTGTGTTTAAGTGTTTCATGAAGTGCAATGTAGTGGGAAAATAGCTAGAGTTGTTTTATCGGCAGTAATTTTTATGATCTCTGTGTAGTCTGAGCATGTTCAATGAAAGGGTACTTTAATTTTTTTATGAACATTTGCTAAATTTTTGCCAAGTGTTTCAACTTTTATGGTGGATTTATGATGTTGTTAAAGGGGAATTAATCAAAATAATAGAGCACTTTTAAGGCAGCAATTCATTTTAAAGGTTTATTGCATGAAGAGATATAGGGCAGTTTTCGGACTTTGTGAACCGAGTCTGTGATTTATAATGCATGACTAATTGTTTTTATTAGTCCAGTGCTCCCTCACTCAGTAGAGTGATTTTCCACTTCACCGGGTAGTTACCCACTTGGTAGAGTGAGAAATCACTCCATCGAGTTTCGTATCAAGCCACATGTGCCATTCTTTTCCCATTCCCATACAGTAAAAAGTCATCGATAGAGTTAAATACTCACTCCATCGAGTGGGTCTTTGCTGCACCATGAAACCCCATTTAAATACCCCATCTAGCTTCACTCTTTTTTTCATTTACAAATTGGCTTCAAATTTTTGGTCTTTTCTCTCTAACTTGCCCAATCTACTCTACTGAGCCACTTAGGTGTTTGTTGTTTAATTTGTATTACATCATCAAATTGCTCAAGTAAGTCTTCAACTCTCTCTTTAATTCTTTCAATTTGCAATTTTAGTGACTTATTGCTTGGGTTTTTATTCTTCATTTTGTACAAGTTGGCTCACTTAAATTGACCTTGTTTTGATAATATCTTTGGCTATATTGATTGTGTATGCATTGAGTGTTAGATATAGTTCTGGAAATTTCATTTTTAGGCTTCAATTGATTAGGTTTGCTTACAATTTGGCTTAGTAAAGTTGTGCACACCACATGCTCGATAAAATTACTCAAAGACTAAGTCTATTATTTGTGCTTAAATTTTCTCCTTCTTAACCATTATAATTCATTTGCATATGTTAGCATTTTGTCTCCACATTTGAATTCACCATTTTTTACACTTATATTCATCAACGATTTGTGAAGAATATGGCTTAATTGTTGAATGTTTCTTTTTGAGTGAGTTTATTGATTCTTAATTTGGTGGCTTTGATTTTATTGTGTGCAGTGGAACCTAAATGATCAAAGAAGAATGAAGCATACACCTCATCTAGTAGTCACCTTTCTGCCTACATTGATGCAGATAATAGAGGGTTGTATGAATATTTTATGGGGGTAAATTTTGTCAAGCCAGTCTATTTGCAGCAATTTAATCTAGATATTGCGGATGGCAATTTATGGGATGAGATTATCCCTTTGATTAGAAATATTGGCTAGGAAAGGTTCATAAAAAGCAATCGGAGATACATCCACACCTTGCACGAATGTTATTTACATCTTTTAAGCTCCATTTTGAAGATGAATAGGATGAAGGCACAGTTAGTTTTAAGTTTGGTAGAAAGACTAACCATATGACCTTCCTCGAGTTTTCACTGAAATTGGGTTTCCCAATAGATGCTATAGGTGAACTGCCTAATGCCACCTTATAGGAGAACTGGGAATTCGTATGTGATCCCATCAACCCAATGCTATATCGATCCAGCAAAGTCAAGGCTCGTGCTTTAGGCAATTATGCACTTCGAATCCTTCACCAATTTTTGGCCCTCACTTTCTTTAGTTATCTTGGCAGCCTATGTGCGATTAATGCTGAGGAATGTATGTTGTTATGTTGAATAGTTGAGGGTATTCGGATCAATGGTGTTGTTCTCTTGTGCCGAAAAATAGATGAATTGCAAAAGCGAAAGAGCACTATTAGAGAAACATCGCTGAGGTGGGTTGCAACTTTAATGGCCAAAGCTGTAGGTTATATGGACTTAAGGGATTCTCTTGGGAAGCCTACATTTATAGATTATGCCATATTGAAACAGATAAAGATTTTGGTTATAGAGCCATGGAGACATTGGTCCAATAGGGAGGAGTATTTACAACTAATCACTGTTGGGAGAAATAGAGAGGAAGATGAAGATCCAATTGAACAACAACCAATTACACCTAGACCACAGGAACCTTTGCCCTAAATGACTGCTTTTATGAATCAAGTAAATGGACGGTTGGATAATATGCAGGATAGTATTTCTGAAGTGAAGAAGACTCTTAAGCGGTTTGTTGCTGATTTTTAGAAACGATATCCACCACCACCACTCCTACCACTGGATTGAGCTGCATTTTGATTTGTTGAGGACAACAACTTTTTGAGAGGGGGGTATAGCTTTTCTAAGATCAATTTTTCTTAGATTCAGGAAGTAAAATCTAATTCTCCCCTTCATGAAAACACTTATGTTTTGTTTTCTTTTGAAGTTTTATTTGTGTTGTCTGTTAGGAGTAACTTTGTATTCTTGTTTTAAGTACTAGTAATCTTAATGCTAGCTAGTCTTTATTAGTAGTTTGTGTTCTTGATTTAGTTATTTTAGTTCAATAGTTAGTTTATAATTATCACTTATTTGACACTAAGATTTAGTTTGCCCCAGGCTTGTTTTCAAAATTTTAACTAGTCGAACTTGAACCCAAAATTTATAGCATTTGAAATCTTTGTTTAGCATTGAGATAAGCATGATATTTAATGAATTTTTAGCTAGTTTAACATTCAAATTGACTTATATTTGTTAGTTTCCATTTATTGAGCACCAAGACCAGTTTTGAAACAAGAGAAAAAACCAATGCATTGTAGTAGTTGAGCAAGGAATTTTAGGACATTAGAACCTTCCTTATCACCCTTTAAAGCATAGAAATAACTCAGGCAACTTAGAAAGTAAATTAGGCAATATTTTTCTTATTGAGCTATATTAAGACTATTTTCCCACCTTTTTGATATATTTGGCCCTTGTTAGCCACTTTGAGCTTAATGAGGTATCCTTAATGCAAATCATATTTTATTTTCTTGTTACACTTAATTATCAACAATATAAACTAAATAGCCTTTATCTTTCCCTGTGGAATTAGCCACTCTAAAATTAGATAGGTTAATTTTTGAAGGTGTAGTGAAACAGTTTGAAATTATTGGCAAAGGTTAAATGAAGTTGAGAGAATAGTGAACAACTTTACCTTGTGACTAATCTTTTGATTATTATATTACCTACAATGAAGCTAACGTGAAAAAAAAATTATGTTATGAAAGAGAAGAAATAAAGCTAGTATTTGGCAAAATCTTAAGTGTAGGGTAGTCACAAGGAAAATAATAGGAGACTTCAAAAAGAGTTAAATTGTGAATCTGTGAAGGTTATAAAGGGTATGATGAATTTAAAAAGGTAAGTAAGTCTGCCTTAGTGCTTAAAATTTTGAGTTAGTGGGTTAAAAGTTTAGAAATGTTGATCTATCTTGTTATAAAGTGGCTATTCTTTTTGCTTGTCTTTTGTCCATTCTTTGATAAACAATACCTTAATCTCATTACAACCGTTTAAGACCTAAGTGATTCTAAGTTTTGCTTTAAGTTGTTTAGCGGAGATAACCTTCAGGTTTTGGTGCCAAAGGAGAGGCTTATGGTGTTTCTAGAGTTTTAAGTGCGAAACCATTTATATACTTAGGTGTACATTCATTGTAAGCTTAACTATGAATTTGCATTGGTGTTTTGACTTTGAAAAAGCTTAATATGTTTGGTCTTGCACACACATATAAGGAAACTAACTCATATTGTCTTGTTTGAATTTATTCTAGTTAGAATCTTGTTAAGTACTCTTATCAATTGCTAAACTTGGTTTTGAAATGCATAATTCTTGGTTGAAGTTTGATTATTTTGAGAGTTTGATTTGTTTTGATTTGCTCAGGGGCGAGCAAAGACTAAGTGTGGGGTATTTGATAAGTATGAATTATACTATATTTTTAGTGTGTTATTAACGTGTTTAACATGTTAATTTAAGGGTGATTTGGTTAATTTAGTGTTTAAATTTCTTAAATAGTACTTTGTGAGCTTAATTGGTTAATTTGTTATTTTTAGGTGCTTAATTAAAGAAAAGAAGAATTTACAAGGGCAAAAAGGTAGATTTAGCAATTGAAGGCTTTTTATGAAGACAATTATCATGCAGTCCAAAGGCTAGTCACTTAATAGACTGAATTCCTCACTCTATTGAGTGGTTTAAAGAGAAAAAGAAAGAATTTTTGTGTTAGTCTAGAGAGCAGCTAATCGGTGGAGCAAACACTCACTCTACCGACTAGAGCAGGGAAATAGGGCATCATCACTCAATGGAGTACTCACCTATTCTACCGAGTCACTTAAAAGGTCTAGGATAAAATAACATCACTTGGTAGAGTGAAATAGGCTCTCTACCGAGCCCAGTCATTGAAGTTGAATTGGACTCTGATTCTTATTGGTTTGGAAAGTTTTAGTAGTCAAACGTTTTCTAGTTTTAGGATATTTAAGTAGCAACAAACATCGAGGAAGAAGGACGAATTGTTTTACCAATTAAACATCTTAGTTTATTTTTGTTTTGCATTTAGGGTTAGAAACTACGATTGAAGTCTTTGTAAGGGTTTCAAGAACAGTGGAAACTCTAAGTATTTGTATCATTCTCATTTATTTATTTTCTTTAATTCTCAAGATGAAGTGTTAGTAGTTCTCATACTTTTGCTAAAGGATACTTGAATCCTTAACTCTTATTGTAGTGACTCAGTTGTGCTTTATTTAATATAAGTTGATTATTTATTAGTTTTGTGCAACTTCATATCTAAAGATTGTGTTGAGGTCAATTGTTAACTTATTTGATTAATAGTTGGTATTTTATTTATATATGATCTATGATATGCATGTTCTCGGTTTGGTTCATCAATATTTATGCATAATTGTATTCTGAATCAGGTGTAATTGTGTGTTAATACAGATAGACTAAAATTGAGAATATTTGAACTAAAAATAAATTGAAGTTAATTTTACTTAAAAAAGAGTTGAATGAATGTCTAGGAGTTCAAAAACAAATTTTTATGCTTTGTGTTAAATCATTCTGAACAAGAAAGTTTAATATATATATATTGATATTCTGAATAAACTATCTGACTTTATATCACTGATTTTCCATAATCACTAATATTTCTTTTAGCTGAGTTACTGCACTATTGCTTGAGGTGGATAGTCCTTTAGTAGGAGTTTTCTTTAAGATTGATTTTTACCAATTTACATTACTTGTTTTTGTTTAGAATTCTCTGTTTAAATCTCTACAATAATTGTTTACTCTTTCATTGGTTTTTAAGTTATTATTTTAGTTCATAAATTCTTCACCATCACAAGACTTGGGATATCTTTTACTTTTTGCACACAATATTCACTCTAAAATCTAACATAAAGTTGCACTTTCACAATTTCCCTTGGATTTGATATTTGGGGTCTTAATTTATATTTTTCTATATTACTAGCTAATCTAGTACACTTGCTAGACATCGGTTAGCAGGTATGTGCAAAATAATTAGTTGTAATCATTAAAGTGAGTATTCATTTTTTGAAAAATAGACATAAAATTAATGGTAATCATTAAAGTGCTAACATATATAAATATTTATGACAATTTGTTTCTAGATGGTTTAATATAATATATCACAACTATTTTTTTAATGAATGCCAATTTGATAAATGACAAGTTAAAGTTTATGATTTTCTTGATCACTTATGTGTCCCGGTCTTGATTTGATGCTTATTTCATGCCAATATTTACACAATCACCTCTCTTTGTATATACAAAATGTTCCCTTCTTCCAATTGCATCTTTATTCCATCTTTGCTATATCATGTAGTTTACATATAAAAGAAAGAAAAGAACAATTTCGTTAAAAACATAGTTGCATGATTAACAAAACCCATGAACGAATGAAAAGAAAAGAAAAGTGTAAAAAGTGTTAACTTATTATTTTTAATTATCACATAATAATATATGAGTTTTTTTAAAGATGTCATCTAATAAAATTAGCATCCAATTTATGATTTATTTTAAAAAACAATCCTCATTTTGTTCTTTTTTCCTCTTCCTCTTTTTTATTTGCAGTGATCCCCTTCCAATCTCAATATATGGATACATTAGTTTGTATGAAACACAAAGTGAATTACTTTGCAACCAAAAGTTCTTCAAAAATTTGCATTGTTATTAGCTTGTATAGTTTTTAACTTCTTTCAGATCCTTATTTTCACATAATCTTTGAGGTGCAAGGTTCTAGTGAGAATGTTCCTTTGGTTTTCTTTGGCTCTTTCTTTGGAATGTGTCCATAAAGGGAATTACTCTACAATCCAAATCCAATCACTATTATTCATATGGAATGTGTATATTGGACATGAATCATCACCACCCTTTTGTAAGTATTTATTATTGTTAACATATAGGAATAATTCGATGCATTTTAGATATATGTTTATCAAATTAGTTTTTGTTAACTTAAAACTTCTAAATGCATTATATTTTTACTTTACAATTTATCTAATGAAGATAAAAGCGTGAAGCTTATAGTTAATGTTTGAATTTATTTCTGATCCAGATTTGATATGCACATATTTTATGAATTTTATATTATGACGCATACTAGAACTCGTTCGATATCCGGATCAGTTCTTAGAGGCTCGCTTTTAGGATCTAAGACTGAATGAGGCTCATTATAAGTAATAAACTAGCCACTTCACTATAAAAAGGGGTTAGACCCAAATTATCATTTGATGGTCAACTTATGAAGGCATCCAGTATGGGCTCAAAGAGGCAGGTATCATAAAGTCGTCACTCAATAGAATGTTGGAAAATCAATCTTAATCTTTTGATGCATAAACAAAGATCGATGTTCAGGACATCACTCTTACTTGGTTAAGTGTCATTTTATAACTAGGTTTTTCATTATCAATCCACTACCTTCCTTCTTACACAAAGCATTACGAAAAGTAAATAAACACATCAATCAAATAGTAAAAAGCAGTAAATAAAGTAAGCAAATAAAGTAAATCCACTACTTAATTATATTATAGAGGCAAATTGTCCGAAGAGAAGATAAAATATCATACATAAAAGGGTATTTATTAGATTCGAAAATATTAGTTCCCAAATACATATTTACAAATGAAAAATGAAGATTCTTTATCAATTTTAAGAAACACATGGGATGAGTGATCCCAAATTTTGATGAGAATAAGACTCTTCATTTATTGTGTGACTTTGGATGAAAATTGGACATTGGTCCATTTTATTAATGAAAATACAAGTTAATTAAGTATAAAACATTTAATGACTTTTATCGATTATCATGCCAAAATTTTCTTTTTTACTAAACTATTACATAACCAAAAATAAAATACATCCAAAAATGAATACTTAAATTAAATAATAAATAAAGCAACAAGTAAAGCATAATTAAAAAAAGACAAAATAAAGTATAATTTAAATGCAATAAAATGAAAGTAAAGGGAAGGAAGAAAGAACCGGTTAAGGATGGCCTCCAAAAATGCAAACCTCTCAAAAGAACTGCTACAAAATAGGGAAATGAAATTGCTCAACATAAAACATTGAATAATAAAGTTAAAACAAATAAAAAACACATATTGGAGTAAGAAAATCGTAAAATAGAATGTAAATCATGCTAAACAAAAGCAAGAATAATGGTAAAATATAATTAAATATGCAAAATGAATCGAATATGCAAAATAACACAAAATAAACCTACAAGGGAGCTAAACAAGGATCATGACACCCCAAGACAAGGCAGACGGCCAAAGGAGGAAAGAGAGAAGGGATGGAAGGAAGGTATCGAGACATCCCATCGGTGGCTATGACCGATGGCTGTCTGTCAAGTTTTCTTCCCATCTGTCACTCGAAACACAGGTAGAATGCAGGTTTCAAATAAAAAAACTAAGAAAGAACCATTATAATCCCTAAACATGCATATTTAACTCCTAAAATGTGCAAAATCTAACCACAACATTGAAAATACATTTAAATCTTGCATTAATAATCAAATAATCATGTAAAAACTGAAATCAAGCTAAGATGTTCATCTTGCCTTAATAGAGAAAAGATGAACTCTAACATGTCATTTTAACATATGAATAGGCAACTTTAAAACATCATGGCACTAGGAATTATAAATAAACAGATTAAATAATATAAAACCATGAATTACAGCATCATAAAATAACAAATATATCTACATAATCATGATGTAGTTTAGAGAGAGATAGAAACTTAGAGCTTAGAATGTTACCCTCAGGATCTTCGATTTTGTTACTTTGGAAGCACTAATCCGAACCTCGATCCTCAATTCCCTCCCCTCTTCGCCCCCGATCAAACAAAGAAGTGTGTGCATTTTTAATGTGAATGATTATTCAGAGTTTTGGCTTCCAAGAATAAATAACTATCTCTTTCTATCTCAAAATTCTACCATTTTCCTAATGTGTTCTCCCTATTAAAAAACCTTAACTTTTCCCTTAAATACTTGGAGAAGAGTTGGAGATCAAATCCAATACTAATTCCCTAGAAAAGGAAGATTTAATCTCCTAAAATTCAGAGCTGATAAGATATTCTAAAAATCCAAATTTTTCAAAACTGAAGAAAGTGGAAAATCTGAAAATAACCCCACAAACAGGCATTCGTCATTGACAAACCGCAGTCCCTCACATAATTTTCCAAAATTTTCAAAAATATCCCTAATCTAATAGGGACTAAAGGAAGACAGCCACATACGACCATCCCTCTATGACATATGTCCGCCTGTCATTACCAGAGGTCAAAATCAAGGTTTTTTTTTAAGTTCTTAAAAACCCTTGGAAAATCATCTTTGGAAAACCACTAAACATTTTTATGAAAATGTGGAGATCGAGGTTAAAGCTTCAAGATTCGTGCTCTCTGTCAGAAATATATTGATCCCTCTTCATCGGGTAACCCTAATCTAGGATTTTTTAGGTTATAGTGTCTACATATATGTTTTGAGCTTATGTATTATTTATTGTGCTTATTTATATATGTTTGTATAGTTTTGCAGATGACCTCACAATGTATGTAAAAGCAAAGATTCTTGGCAGTGTTAACAAGTAAAGTACATAGCAAGTAGAAGATGAGGATCAACTACTGTCTACAAATCCCTTCGCCACCCTTCATGGCTACAGTACACCTTAATAGTTGTAAATTTGCACAATGCTTGTATAAATAGATGTTTTGTTTTTGGTAGTGTAATTTGTACAATACTTGTATAAATAGAATTTTAATTTTTGTAAAACAATATGCACAATATTGATATTAGTATTGTTTTCACAACAGTTAGCATGTGTGTGTGTGTGTATATCACTACAAAAAAAATCCAGAATAGCGACAAAAATTTGCGACAAAAATAAAATTCGTTGCTAAATCCACAATATAGCGACAACATTACGACAAAAAATGGCTTTCGTCGCTAATCTTGAAAGATTTGGTAGGAAAACAAATATTGCAACAAATTAGCGACAACAAATATTTATTATTGCTAATATCATGAGCCAAAAATTTGGCGCAAATAATTGCGACAACAAAAACAGATTTGACGACAACATTGTTGTAGCTACTTAGCTACAACAAAGTTGTAGCTAATTGGCAACAACAATGCTGTCGCTAATTTAGCAAAACATATTATTCCGTACATATGGCTCTATTGGCGACAACATTGTTGTAGCTAATTAGCAACAAAATTGTTGTAGCTAATTGGCGACAACAATATTGTCGCTAATTTAGCAAAATACTATTATGTTCATATACCTATATTGGCAACAACATTATTGTAGCTAATTTGGCAACAACAACGTTGTAGCTAATTTAGCAAAAAATAATTATGTTCATATACATATATTGGCGACAACATTGTTGTAGCTAATTGGCGATAACAAGGTTGTAGCTAATTTAGCGACAACAATGTTGTCGCTAATTTAGCAAAATACAATTATGTTCATATATCAATATTGACGACAACATTGTTGTAGCTAATTTGGCGATAACAATGTTGTCGCTAATTTGGTGAAAACAATATTGTAGCTAATTTGGCAAAATACAATTATATTCCTACACCAATATTGGCGACAACATTGGTGTAGCTAATTGGCGACAACATTGTTGTAGCTAATTTGCGACAACAATGTTGTCGCTAATTAAGGAAATATATTATTTCATATTTTACTTTTAACTTTTTTTATATAATTTTGATTTTTAATATTTAAATTTCATTTACATTTAATTAAACCATTTATTTTAATAAATTTAACTAACTAAATTAAACTAATTATTATATTTATTTTCAATAATTTCAATTGTGATCAATTATTTTAAGTTATATAATAAAATAATTAAATTGAAAAAAAAATAATTAGATCTATTGGCGACAACATTGTTGTCAAATAATTAGATCTATTGGCGACAACATTGTTGTCGCTAATTAAGGAAATATACTATTCTATTTATGTATAGCTATTGGCGATAACATTGTTGTAGCTAATCAGCGACAACAACGTTGTAGCTAATTTGCAATAACATTGATAAGGAAATATATTATTTCTTATTTTACTTTTAACTATTTTTATATAATTTTGATTTTTAATTTTTAAATTTTATTTACATTTAATTAAACCATTTATTTTAATAAATTTAACTAACTAAATTAAACTAATTATTATATTTATTTTCAATAATATCAATCGTGATCAATTATTTTAAGTTATATAATAAAATAATTAAATTGAAAAAAAAATAATTAGATCTATTGGCGACAACATTGTTATCGCAAATTAGCTACAACGTTGTTGTAGCTAATTTGGCGACAATAATGTTGTTGCTAATTTGGCGACAACAATATTGTAGCTAATTTGGCAAAATACAATTACATTTTCACACCAATATTTGCGACAACATTGTTGTAGCTAATTGGCGACGACAATGTTGTCGCTAATTAAGGAAATATATTATTTCATATTTTACTTTTACTTTTTTTTTATATAATTTTGATTTTTAATATTTAAATTTCATTTACATTTAATTAAATCATTTATTTTAATAAATTTAACTAAATAAATTAAACTAATTATTATATTTATTTTCAATAATATCAATTGTGATCAATTATTTTAAGTTATATAATAAAATAATTAAATTAAAAAAAATAATTAGATTTATTGGCGATAGCATTGTTGTCACTAATTAAGGAAATATACTATTCCATTCATGTATGGCTATTGGCGGCAATTGTTGTAGCTAATCAGAGACAACAACGTTGTAGCTAATTTGCGACAACAATGTTGTCGCTAAATAAGGAAATATATTATTTCTTATTTTACTTTTAACTATTTTTATATAATTTTGATTTTTAATTTTTAAATTTTATTTACATTTAATTAAACCATTTATTTTAATAAATTTAACTAACTAAATTAAACTAATTATTATATTTATTTTCAATAATATCAATAGTGATCAATTATTTTAAGTTATATAATAAAATAATTAAATTGAAAAAAAAATTAGATCTATTGGCGACAATATTGTTATCGCAAATTAGCTACAACGTTGGCGACAAAAATGTTGTTGCTGATTTGGCGATAACAATGTTGTAGCTAATTTGACAAAATACAATTATATTCCTACATTAATATTGGCGACAACATTGCTGTAGCTAATTGACGACAACATTGTTGTAACTAATTTGCGACAACAATGTTGTTGCTAATTAAGGAAATATATTATTTCATATTTTACTCATTAAGTTAATACTAGAATTTTATAATTTTATAATTCTAGAATTTTTATTTGATTATTTTTATATAATTTTAATTTTTAATATTTAAATTTCATTTACATTTTAATTTTTAATATTTAAATTTTATTTACATTTAATTAAACCATTTATTTTAATAAATTTAACTAACTAAATTAAAATAATTATTATATTTATATTCAATAATATCAATTATGATTAATTATTATAAGTTATATAATAAAATAATTAAATTGGGAGAATATAACACTCACAAAATTTTTAGCTTGGAAAAATGCTGTAGCCAATTTTGCTACAGCCATGTTGTAGCTAAGTTCCTAAATTTTTGAGCAGGATAAAAAGAAGTATTGGCGGGTTTCATTTTTTCTAAATCCCCCTTTCTCTCTCCCATTTTACTTCAAAATAGGGCTTGTCTTTCTGCCTTTCCTTCTGTGCGTCTAATGCTTCCCATGTTTGGTCAAGTAGTTGACGACTTTTCTTTTTCTAAAGCCAACAAGAAGATGATCATGAGTTTCCCTCTGAAGGATTGTCCCCACTCGCAGGTTTTTTTTTCACTTTTGATTTCCCTTTATATTTATCTATAATCACCGCCTTACATGATTTCTTTATGTTTATGATTCCTTATACATTGTATCAATTGGATATTGCATTCATGAGTAGGTGTATGGCCATTGCTTTCTATCTTCTGGCGAAAATTGACTCATTTCCAGCCCTAATTTTGTCTCAAATTTGAAGAGAATTATCAGTGCGTAAAGAATGAATGTGTGTATATATTAATATAAGTCGGTGAAAAAAAAAGAGTAATTGCTAATTGTTCTTGTTGACCTCTTTCTATTGTCATTTTTACTCAGATTCAATGAAAGAATGGAAAAAAAAAAAAAAGAGAAAGAAAAGAGCATGTGGGTGGGTAGCTGACTATGGTGGTGGACTTGATGCTAACACACTCAAACGATACTGCCTTTTAATTTGTTGGGTACTAAGAACTGAAAGTCATAGAAAATTCTTATAGATCTAATCATTTATATCCACTATCTCAACTTTTTCTCTTCACTGGAGCATTACAGTTCCCTGAAAAATTCCTCTGCGATTCCTATAAAATAGAAGATGAAAAACAATAAAGATGTAACCACGATGAGTTAGTCTTGTGTCTATCACTTGACTTGAATGGACATTTTATGTAAGTATTTTCTCTATGTGTAACTTTTTCTCTTCTTTTGAATGGACATTTCTCAAAAAAGTGTCACTTTCGTGTGAATTATGTGAAGTTCTATTACTTATTGAGATTTTCTTTCTCTGCATTCTTAAAAATAATGAAGAAGCTTCCAATAATTCATTACCTTTTAACAGAGGATCGTGAAGATGCTCATTGAGGGATCCATTATGAATATGCTTGTATACTAAATAAAGGTGATCATCACCACTTGCATATCCCAGCAGCTCCACCTAAAGCATGGTTGGGGCCATCAGATATTTAATTTTTCATTCATTTCTTAAATTCTAAACTAGCTGTCTTGTACACACAAATTAGCTTCTAATAGATGGGATTTTGCTTTCTGTCTAATTTTGTGAGATTGTGTTAATATTTTATTTCTTTCATCTCTTAAATTCTAAAGAAAGTGATTTTTTTTTTCTTTTGGATTTTCCCAGTACAAGGTTTAGTTATGAATCATAAATTCTTGGGACTGGGCAATTTATGTTGATAATGGATGCTCAGCCAAATTATTAAGGATTAGTTTCTTTCTGCTGCTGGCACTAGTTATCAACGTTCAATTCATATCTATTGATGCTTTAGAATTTATTTTATTGATAATAATTTTATTGATGATACAATTTATTGACTGATTGATGAAAATATTGATCCATTTGACATCTGGAAGTGTGTTCACTTCTCCATCCCCAGTTATAATGGTAAGTGTGTTCACATCTGGAAGTTTTATTGCATCTCACTTTTGATATCTGCCATTTCCCCACACTCCCAAACACGCACGGGTGCATGCCAAAAAAATGAAAAGCTCCCTTGTTTTATTGCTTGGCTTTGTATAACTTCAGGATGGCTACTCAGTATGATGTGAATCATTGGTTGAAGGCATGTAAAGGGCAGTCTTTGTGGTTATATACTATTGCTAGCTTAAGTCAACCTGAGAATGTCAGTTCTGAAAAAGAGCTACTTTGTTTGAATCTTTTTGCAGTTTGATTCTAGATTCAGCTTCTCTCCTTTTTACCTGTTGGTGTTTTAAAATGTAATCGAGTTCTCTTGTAGAAGTATTACTAATTATACAGTCTTTAATTATCTTACACAAGCATTTTGGAGTTTACCTAACCCTTCTTTTTATTTTTAAGATCTTGTGGAAAGCACATCTCACCTCATTGAGGGTTAGAGTAATAAATTTTTATGAGGCACTGCAAATGGGCACAGAGACCTATCATCACCTAAAGGTGATTTATTTTTTTGACAATATTTACCTATCGGGATTCTAAATGTTGATAGCTCGTGCCTTTTTTTTTTCTTCATCCATTTTGGTTCTTATGTTGTATCAACTAGAACCTTGACCTTAGGAGTGTCTAATTTGACTCTGTCAGGTTTGTCCTTAACATCTTTTGAATTTGAGTGGTTGTGCATTTTCAAAGAATTATTTCTGTTATTCTGAATCAATATATGTCTAAGTGCAAAGTGAGAGAAGATGATTTGCAGGTTGTAGGTGATGGTTTGTTAATGTCAAATCCAAAACACCTTGAGAGAGCAATCCATGAGTCCACTTGTAATGCTCTTCTTCTCAAGGTGTGCATTTTTTCTTTAGATGAAATGTTTCCTATTGCTTAGGGTCTGCTTGGCTTTGTTTTTTAGCTGATTTTTACAAAAATTAAAATATATTTTCAATGGGTTGGTAGAGTGGGCCCTAAGTTTCCTATAATGCCTTGTTTATACTGTTGCACTTATTTTTTTAATGTTAGCAATATTGTAAGTGCGTTCTTGCATGTGCACTGTGCGTCAAAATCTCTAGCAGCATGTGCAACAAAAATCAAATCTACATCCGTGCTTTGGGTAACAGATGACTCCCTTTTTCTTGGCCAGGGTTTAGAAGTTATTGAAGCCCATTATTTGTATGGGGCTGACTATGATGACATGGAGATAGTAATTTATCCTCAATCAATCATTCATTCCATGGTTGAAACACAGGTATGATGATCACTTTAGCTGTTGTCTTTTGTTGTTTGTTGTATCAATGATCCTGTGATTTGGTTTTCCTATCTACCTTATGCCGCTTCCTGTCTCAAAGCTAAAATATTTTTGTTACATTGTTGAAATTGAAATAACATAACTCTTTAGTTACGTTTGTTTTTGGAATAGTGAGCACCTAGTTACATTTGTAGGATATAGATGCTGCTATTTTACTTGAAACTTTCTATTATTAATAGATATGAAAATCAAAATTAGAAATAGAAATTAAACAATTAAAAAAAGTAATGCCAAGAAAAAGCTATGAATATTTGTAAGGATGAAATGAAAGTAGATTAAATAGGTCCCCACGTTGAAAAAAATTCAGCTATGAGATATTTTTGAAGGTATAGAAATAGAATATTACAAAGCTATGATGCTGTCGGAATAGAAGCCTTCATTTTATTATTTTTTTTAATGTTATAGTTTTGCCAACATATTGTCTTCTGTTATTAATTTTCAACTTTCTTTAAATGCATTATTTTTTTTATGTTGTCTTATCTGTTTATATTTCCAATGGTTTCTCATAAGCTAAATTACGTCTTAACATAACTACTCTCACATGGGCCCTTGTTTTCTTTTTTTTTTTTTTTCAATGGTCTCATCAATTTGAACGTTCTTTTTTCTTTTATTATATCTTAATTTCTTTAATTTTTTTTTAAATTTACATAAATAATTTAAAACCATATGACATTTACTACGGTAACTAATACTCGATTAAAATTGCAAATGTCTCCTCCTTTTATTATTAAAAAGTTGAATTGAAAATACTCAAATTCTTTAAATTTTTTTGATTTTCCAAAAATGTATATATTGAGAATTTAAAGCATAGCTCTAAAAATTAATTGTTGAAGAAGCCAGAACTTAGTTTACACCCTCTTTTGACTTTGAGCTATGATTTTCTTTTTCTTATACCATTAACTTATTAATTATGATAATTAGTGAATTAATTAATTATACAGTAGCTAATATGATTGAAAAGTAATGACTTTTATAATTGGTTATGTTACGGGTGGCTTGGCATATAGTTCCTTATTTATTTTGCCAATTTTTAAATAGCAAGGCACGTCATGTGAACTTAAGTCAACTGGGAGAAGTAGCTATTTGAGATTAAGATTAAACTGTATACCTTCAATGTCATTTTTTTGAAAATGGCTTTGTAACAAAGCCTTTAAGGTACTTTGGCATTTGACGACAGCTTACCGGTGTTCCCTGATTTTGTGGTTTTGGATTCTCTTGAACAGGAATGAGATCAAAGCACATATTGAACATAAAGTGAACGTTGATAATATTGCTAGGATAAGTGTCAAATAGTGTTGTTTCCCTGGCTTGAGCAAGGCATAAAAAAGGAAAAAAAAAAGTTATACATATTTCAAATGTCTAAATTTTTTTCTATATATATATATATATATATATATTTTGACATGCTTCTTTTTGGTTTTATTTTTCCTGTTGTGCTTTAATTGTTTCTTGGAATTATTATTACTGTTTTTTTCTTTTTTTCTTTAAGGGATTTCGTGAGATAGAATTATTATCCATTCTATACATAAATGGTATGGCTTCGTATTTGGGTAGGAATCTATGATTAGAATCTATTTTTTTGTTTCTTGTTAAAATCTCATAATTGGGCCAGTGGAATATTAGAAGATTTTGGTTGGTGGGTTGATTGTGGGCAAGGGAAGTTAGAGGTTAACCATGAACTGATAAACCAAAACTGATCAATCAATATGACAAATCCCACTAAAGATATGAGATTTGTTTGCATGGCTTAATTGGTCATATTTTGTAAATCCATTGTACTAACTAGCATTAACTTGCATTCCTATAAAGGTGCAAAATTTGGCAGCTTCCAAGAAGTCCAAAAATTTCGAATTTACAGAAACAGGTGCTTATATTTCATGACACATTTCCTTTGCAGTTTGAGATATGATTTTTAATGCTTGCTTGATTGGTTTTGAAATTGTGATCAAGTTGTTTTCCTGCGCTATTCATGCATGTTTCTCAAAAGGAAATGGAGGAAAATCCCTAAGGGAAAGAATACAGGTTTTGCTAGAGGATTATTGCAACAAAATTCATGGGGTAGTGTAGCACGAAAATATACTTATATAGTATTCATGTTGTTGCGTATGTGAACTTGCGTAGTTTCTCACCTGATGTTAAAGATGCCTTTTATGTGCTTGATGTTTTATGCTCTAGGTTGTTCACAGATAATGAAATCTTTGTTTGTTTCTCATTCTGAAGCAGAGGATCCTGCTACTAGCATGACAAAGAATGAAGTGTCTCCTATAAATGAAGTGACGATTGAGGAGGTGATAGGAAGGTTATCCCTATTAAATGACCATGGAAGGATATGCACTTATTTTTTTGGAGATACAATTAATTTAGATATGCACTTGTAAATAACATTTTTTTAGTGATATATATAAATATTGAGCAATCTAAATGTAAACTTATCATTTGT
>JBBPFJ010000878.1:0-39459 GCA_037975025.1 Excoecaria agallocha
GTAAGCTTTCAAAAACCCTAAAATTGCATGTTTCGATTCTTTATTGTATATTATGTGGAATGTATGATCTAAATTTTTAATTTTTCTGCTGCATGATCATCATGTATATGCCATATGATATTCCATTAGTGGTATCGGAGCCTAACCATGCTTATTTTAGTACTTTGGATGCATTAAATCTTGATTGAAAATCGTTATTGCATAAAAACCGCAATGCTGAAATTTTCTGTTGAGTTTTTGCATTGTTTTAGGTTAAAAATGATTTTATATGATTAGTTAGGTATTATAATTATTTTGACATGTTAATATACTATCCTAATATGTTCTTAGAGCTGTTCATGGTCGATTTTAATTATACAAACTTGATCATACATGTTAATCTTGAAACTAGGTGCTAGTTTGCATGATATGTGTTTGTTTAACAAATAGTTTTCAAAATTAAAAGTAAAAACATGTTTCGCATGTTTGCAAGTAATTTTTAAAGATTAATAACAGGTCTGTACATGTTTTAAAAATGGTTTTAATTCTGGTCCATGATAATTTAATTGATTAATTTTAAAATCACTTAAAACTATAACTAGTTTGTATTTTTTGCATGTTTAATCAACATTGTTTATTATGTTTTGATTAAAATGGAAAAAACACATTTAGATCTGATCTGAATGATAGAACCTTAACTCAATGTTTATGACCTTATTTAAATTATTAAATAACTCATAAAATCATTTTAAGTGTTTGTGCATTGTTTGTGGCATTATATAAGCATTAAACAACTAGTTTCATTGTTGTTTGTTTGTTTTAGTATATATGCTGTGTATGACATATGTTCTTCATGAATTTTTATGTTTAATTAATGTTGGTTCATATTATATGTATTTTAATATTTATGGGATGTATGACATAATATTAAAAATGGCAAAATTGGAAATTCTACTAGATTTGATTTATAGCACAAATCTAACTAGTTTGTGTTTTGGGCTTTTAAGAGAACTTATTTAATAAGGGGATTTAGTCCATTGGAATTTGGCCCATGCCCATCATGGGTTCCTCTCTTAAAATTTTAAGTACATAATTTTCATTAATGGGCTTGGCTAAATTAATTAAAATTGTACTTTATTTTATCTATGAATGTTATGTATATTTATTTGCTTATTTTGTGTGATGAATGGATATGCATGGTGCATTCATGGGCCCTTGATTTTTGTAATTAAATATGGCCTACGTGCCATTATGGATTATTGTAAAAGTTTCATTTATGTCTTAGTATAGAATTTATTGAATACTTTGTAAATCAAGACGAAGTCCATCGGAGTGGAGAAGTCCAACTCAAAAATTTTTATGTAATAGTATAGAATCTTAGTTGTAGGTTTTTGGACCTATGTTTGTCATGCTTTACTTTATGCAATTATATATATATGCATGCTATGAATGGATGATAAAGCGTATGCCATGTAAGCCGTAATAAAATGAATCCCTAAAATAGTAAGTCATAAAGTTGCCTTCCTAATTCGAAACATGTCAAGGCATCGATCATTGATCACGTAGACTAGGAGTCCTAGATGTGCCGATTATCTTTGTGAGGCATGGGTTGTGAATGTAGGTTAGACTTAACATGGAAAGGGATGCTCGGACCTAGGCAACTAATAAATGAGTTTGTGCTATAACATCTTGAGATATTAGCCCATTTGATCCAAGAGTCATGTACGAGACATGATTGGAGTTTTCCTACCTAAGTAACTTAACTTGTTAGGTGTACAAGCTCATCTTGACTAATAAGTTGTCGTGAAAAGTGGATCTTGGCCCACATTAAATCACTAACGCGAATTATTTAAAGGGATATTAATTTGGTTTGTGGGATTATAATAAGACCTCATTTAATCTTGCTAAGTTTTATTATTGTAGATTGAAAAATAGCATCTTCAAACAACAACTTTTCATTGCGATCGGTCCTAGAAAAGGGCAAACTAAATGGCACCAATTTCATAGATTGGTCTCAAAACTTGAGGATTGTTCTTAAGCAAGAGAACAAGTCGTATGTTTTAGATGCACCCTTACCCGAGGAACCTGCTAGGAATGCCTCTGCAGTTCAAAAGGAAACTTTTGAGACTAAGAAGAGTGATTCCAATGATGTGACCTGTCTGATGCTAGCCTACATGGTGCCCGATTTGTAAAAGCAATTTATGGACCAAGAGGCATATGCGATCATGGTGCACCTCAAGGAGATGTTCCAAGAACAAGCTCATCACGAGAGGTTCATGACAATAAAGGCCTTGATTTCTTGTAAGATGGTTGTGGGTACTCCTGTTAGTACCCATATACTCAAGATGAAAGGGTATCTTGATACTCTTGAGTAGCTTGAGGTACAGGTGCCAAAAGAATTGGCCACTGATATGATCTTGGGTTCATTAACTGATGATTATGATCCATTTGTCATGAATTATAACATGCATGCAATGAACAAGACATTCATCGAGCTTCATGGGATGCTTAAGAATGCTAAAGAGAAATTCGAAAGACTAATCCCGTACTCATGGTTCAAGGGGGCATTAAGCATGGACCGCTAAAGGAAAGGCAAAACCTAAGAATGACCTAGCTCGACCTAAGTCTAGTAGGAGTGCATCTCAGGCCCAACCCAAGCCCAAGGCACAAAAGCTCAAAGAGAGTGAGAGCACGTGCTTCCATTGCAATAAGTTAGGGTATTGGAGGAAGAATTTCGCTCTTTTTAAGGAAGAACAAAAGAAGAATGGAGACAAGGCATCCAGTTTTGGTATTTTTGTTGTTGAAATTAACCTTTTTATTTCTACCACTTGGGTATTGGATACTAGTTTTGGTTTTTACATTTGTTCAAATATGCAGGGGTTAAGAAATAGACGGTTACTTGGGAAGAATAAAGTGGACCTTGTTGGTTAATGTATTTAGTTAGATAATAGATTGTAATTAAGGGTAGAATAGTAATTAAGGGTAGAATAGTAATTTTTCTTTTACTACTTGTATACCTATAAATATATCCTTGTATCATTATTTAGGTTAATTTCGAGATAATAGAAATCTTTGAGTTCACAAAATCTTCATGGTATCAGAGCTACTACTGTTTCGAAGGTCGAGTTAACTCCCTTCCGCAGTTGGTTATTTTTTCGATAACCCTTCTTTTTTGGCGAGTCTAGGAGGTCATGTTTCAGCCCTCCTCTTTCGACACCACCCCCATAGGAAGATAGATCGGGTCAAGTTTGGCCTGTACCCAGAATTCCGGCACCGTCAGAAGTCGCGAGTGAGCACACGTGCCACCGTCAGTTTCTGTCCACTCTCCACGCGCTAGCGCGTGAGGCGCGTGACTCTACCTCCGACCACTTTTTTGCTGCCATTTTTCTTTCGACCTGCTCGCCGCCCTTTTCCGCCTCCAACCCATTGATCTCCGGTAACTTCCGACCACTTCGGTTTTTAGGTCACGCGTGAATAGGTTCTGTCTTTCCTGGGTTTCTTTTTCCTGCTGTTTTTTATCCTTCTTTTGGCTTGTTCATTATGTCAAATATTAAGGATGATCATATGGAAGTTGAGAAACATTATTCCATTAATGACAATCCCTATTCTCAAATTAGCCCAGTTAAACTTGAGGGAAGCAGTACTTATTTAGCCTGGTCTAGATTGTGCTTATTGTCGATCAAGGCTAGAAGGCTGCAGGCCTATATCGATGGAAGTAAAAAACCACCATCTGTCACAGATCCTAATTTTAATCAATGGGACTCAGATAATTCACTGGTTATGTCTTGGGTCCTAAATTCTATGCATCCTAAGATCTCTAGACAGTATTTATTGCTTGACACTGTAGAGAAGATATGGAAAGCTGCAAAAATCACCTACTCTCGAATGGAAAATGATGCTCGTATCTTTGAACTCAGGAACAAAGTTCATGGTACAAAATAAGGTGAGCTTACTGTTTCAGATTATTTCTCTGAATTGGGTAGTTTATTGCAGGAACTGGATTATTATCAGGATTTTCAAGCAAAATGTGTTGATGATGCGGTGCTGATTCAAAAGATGATTGAAAAGGAGAGGGTTTATGATTTTTTGGCTGGTTTAAATCCTGAATTTGATCAAGTTCGAGTTCAAGTTATCGGCAGAACTCCTTTTCCTTCACTTGAGGAGGCACATTCTTTAATTCAGCAGGAAGAGACAAGGAGAGGTGTTATGCTTTATACTGCACCTATTGACAAGACGGGTTTGACTGCCCATACCTCTCTTAAGCAACCAAAAGGGATTCTTTCTGATAAAGATCATTTGCTCTGTGATTACTATGGTAAGCCAAGGCACACTAAAGAGACTTGCTGGAAGTTGCATGGGAGACATAGTAGGGGCCGTGGGGGAAAACGAGTTAATCCAACAAGGGCTCAAGCACATGTGTTAGAAATAGTGGAATCATCTAAGGAGTCCGCTTCAGTTGAGAGTCTCTCCTCTGATGAGATTTTGCATTTCAGGCATCTTCTGTCTCAACTTACTCCTTCCTCCAGTGCTACCTCTAATTTGGTCAAGTCAGGTACTACTTTCTCTCATCATAATTCATGGATTATTGATTCTGGTGCGAATAGACATATGACAGGCATTTCAAAACGTTTTCTTAACTACTCTTCTTGTTTAAAAAGGGATAGTGTCAGGGTGGTTAATGGGTCATTAACCCCTATTTCTGGGACAGGTTCTGTTGTTTGTACTCCTAATATTAAATTGTCTTCTGTTCTTTATGTTCCTCAATTCCCTATCAATCTTTTATCTGTCAGTGTATCACTAAAACTCTTAACTGTAAGGTTGAATTTTTTCCTGATTTTTGTATTCTTCAGGATCTTCAAACAGGGAAGAGGATTGGCAGTGGTAGAGAGCATGATGGCTTATATATGCTGGAAGACAGTCAAGAGTTGGCTCTTTTTGGGGGGTATCAGGATGTCAACCAGGAGATCATTCAGTGTCATAGGCGATTAGGACACCCGTCATTTTTTGTTTTAGAAAAACTATATCCTAGTTTATTTGCTAGAACTCGATTTGATTCTTTATATTGTGATGCTTGTGAGTATGCTAAACATACTAAAAATTCTTATCCTTTGAGTGATAATAAAGCCAGTGAGCCATTTATGATTGTTCATTCTGATGTTTGGGGGCCTACACAAATTGCCTCTTTGTCTGAAAATCGATGGTTTGTTACTTTCATTGATTGTTGCACTAGAATGACTTGGGTGTATTTGATTAAGGCAAAGAGTGATGTTTTCTCTTGTTTTCAACTTTTCCATAAAATGGTTGACACCCAATTTGATGATAAAATAAAAGTTTTACGGTCAGATAATGGGACAGAATATATGGATAGTAGGTTTGGTACTTATTTGGAGTCTCATGGGATTATTCACCAAACTAGTTGTCCTCATACTAGTGCTCAAAATGGTATAGCTGAAAGAAAAAATAGGCATTTATTAGAAGTTGCTAGATCACTTATGTTTACTATGCATGTTCCAAAGTCATATTGGGGGGATGCTGTACTAGCGGCTGCCTATCTTATTAATCGAATGCCTCTCAAAGCTCTTAACTTTAGGACTCCTGTAGAAGCCTTAACAGGGAAAACTGGCTATACTGTTCCACCAAAGATTTTTGGATGTGTTTGCTTTGTTCATACTAGGAATGTTGGGAAATTAGATCCGAGAGCACTGAGATGTGTGTTCGTTGGATATTCTCCAACTCAAAAGGGATATAAGTGTTATCATCCTCAATCTAGGAAATTCTATATGAGTATGGATGTTACCTTTCGGGAGTCTGAACCTTATTTTGGCAGTATCCAATCACCTCTTCAGGGGGAGAACAGTGAAGAAGTGGTGATGAATGTACCTGTGCTACCTCATGATCTAGTTCAAAGAAAAAACGAAGAGATTGTTATTCAGGAGCAGAATGTTGATGTTCAGGGGGAGGAGAATGAGAATGTTGTTGGTGTTGGTGGTCGTTTAGATAGACCTGACTTATTGAGATACTCGAGGAAGAATAGGTCTAAAGAAGCCATCATGCATTCTACACTGCCAGAATCCTCGGGTGAGTCACTTCTTGATTCTAATTTATCTCTTGATTCTGATTTAAATTTGCCCATTGCTCAAAGGAAAGGAGTCAGGTCGTGTACAAAACATTCCATTTCTAACTTTGTCTCTTATGATTCTTTGTCTCCCTCCTATAAAGCCTTTGCCTTGTCTCTTTCCTCTATGTCTATTCCACAGGATTGGAGAGAAGCTATCAAGGATCCAAAGTGGAGAGAAGCTATGGTTGAAGAAATGAAAGCCCTCTCTAAAAATGAAACCTGGGAACTAGTTGCATCTTCAGACAAAAAGTTAGTTGGTTGTAAGTGGGTGTTCACAATAAAACACAAAGCCGATGGTTCAATTGAAAGATTTAAAGCTAGATTAGTGGCAAAGGGATTCACCCAGACTTATGGAGTTGACTATCAGGAGACATTTGCACCAGTTGCTAAAATGAATACCATTAGAATCTTGCTATCTTATGCAGCTAACTTGGATTGGGATTTGCTGCAATTTGATGTGAAGAATGCATTTCTCCATGGGGACCTGGAAGAAGAGGTCTATATGGAGATTCCTCCTGATTTTGATGATGAGAGAACACAAGGAAAGGTGTGCAGACTGAAGAAAGCCTTGTATGGGTTAAAACAATCTCCGAGAGCTTGGTTTGACAGATTCAGCAAAGCTATGATATCCTTTGGTTATCAACAAAGTAATGCTGATCATACCCTCTTTATGAGACACTCCAAGGGTAAGATCACTCTTCTCATTGTTTATGTTGATGACAGGGGATGATAAAGAAGAAATGGTTCGACTGAAGAAGCTCTTAACTCAGGAGTTTGAAATCAAGGATCTTGGGAAGCTACAATATTTCTTGGGAATTGAAGTTGCCAGATCAACCAAAGGGATCTTCATTTCTCAAATAAAATATGTTCTGGATCTTTTGGATGAAACTAGTATGTTAGGATGTAAACCAGCAAATACACCCATTGAAAGTAACCATAAGTTACAAACAGGGACTGAAGGTTCAGTTGATAAGGGCAGATATCAAAGATTGGTCGGTAGACTTATCTATCTATCCCACACTAGACTAGATATTGCTTATGCAGTTAGCTTGGTGAGTCAGTTTATGCATGATCCAAGAGAATCTCATCAACAGGCTATTTTTTGCATTTTGAGGTATTTAAAATTACCTCCAGGAAGAGGTATTCTTTTTTCAAAAAATGGTCATCTAAGAATTGAAGCCTTTACAGATGCAGATTGGGCTGGATCTTTAGATGATAGAAGATCTACCTCTGGTTATTGTACATTTGTGGGAGGTAACTTAGTCACTTGGAGAAGCAAGAAACAGAGTGTAGTTGCAAGATCAAGTGCAGAAGCGAAATATAGAGCTATGGCTCAAGGTGTTTGTGAGTTGTTATGGTTGCAGAAGTTATTAGCAGAGTTGAATTTGGCTAAAAAGGACCGACTATTTTTGTATTGTGACAACAAAGCTGCAATCAGTATTGCTTATAATCCAGTTCAACATGACAGGACAAAACATATTGAAATTGATCGACACTTCATCAAAGAAAAATTATCTGATGGTGTTTTAAGCTTATTTCATGTAACGTCGAACAGACAATTAGCTGATGTTTTTACAAAAGGACTCGATAGTCGAGCTTTTCACGCCATAGTTTGCAAGTTGGGCATGTGTAATATCTTTGCACCAACTTGAGAGGGAGTGTTGGTTAATGTATTTAGTTAGATAATAGATTGTAATTAAGGGTAGAATAGTAATTAAGGGTAGAATAGTAATTTTTCTTTTACTACTTGTATACCTATAAATATATCCTTGTATCATTATTTAGGTTAATTTTGAGATAATAGAAATCTTTGAGTTCACAAAATCTTCAGACCTCCATGTGGGAAATGGAGCACGAGTTGCTGCCATAGAGATAGGCGACCATCGACTCACATTACCTTTCGGACTTTGTTTAGATTTTATTATTATGTGCCTGCTATGAGCAGAAACATTATTTCAGTTTCACGTTTGGATATGGATGGATTTGACTTTGTTATTCATAATGGCAATATTCATATTTGTCGCCAAGGCATTTTATATGGCAATGCCATGTTACAAAATGGCCTTTATATCCTTGATTTACAAAACAAAGAGTCCATATACAATATTAATACAAAGAGGATTAAATCAAATGAATTGAACCCTACTTACTTCTGGCATTGTCGTTTAGGACATGCAAATGAAAAATGCATTTCAAGACTCCATAAATCTAGAGTTCTTGGGTCATTCAATTTGGAATCTTATGACACATGCGAGCCATGTTTGCATGGAAAGATGACAAAGAGTCTTTTAACAAAAAAAAGTAAGAGGACTAGTGACTTATTGGAATTAATGCACTCCGATGTATGTGGACCATTAAGTACACAAGCTAGAGGTGGTTTTAGCTACTTTATAACATTCATAAATGATTTCAATAGATATGGCTATGTCTATCTAATGAAGTATAAGTCTGAAACTTTTGAAAAATTCAAAGAGTTTAAGAACGAAGTAGAAAACCAACTTGGCAAAAGTATAAAAGCCATTCGATCAGATCGAGGTGGCGAATACTTAAGCCAAGAATTTGACGGTCATCTGAAGGAGTGTGGAATTATTTCACAGCTCACTCCTCCCAAAACATCACAATGGAATGGTGTGTCCGAAAGGAGAAATTGAACTCTATTGGATATGGTTCAATTGATGATGAGTCAAGCTAATCTTCCAATCTCTTTTTGGGGTTATACATTAGAAACTACTGCGTTTCTACTGAACCTACTCCAACTAAGGTAGTTGAAAAGACACCATACAAGGTATGGACTGGGAAAGAACCCAATATGTCATTTCTCAGGATTTGGGGCTGTGAAGCACATGTTAAGAAATTAACATCTAACAAACTAGAGTCCAAATCTATTTTCTTCTTGTTTGTGGGTTGTCCTAAAGAAACAAAGGGATATTACTTTTACTCACAAGCCGAGAATAAAGTTTTTGTTGCTCGTAATGCTGTTTTCTTAGAAAAGGAATTCATTCTCAAGAAAGATAGTGGGAGTAAAGTAGAACATGGAGAAATTCAAGTGCCACAAACTCCTATAGAGGATGAGTTAGAAATGGGATCAAGTTCACAACCAGTTGTGGAATAAGAACCCATTACACAAGAACCTAGAAGGTTCGGTAGGATATGTCGGGAGATTAAGAGATACAGTTTTCTAATCAACGACAGTGATACTATTGAGTTAGTGGATCGTGAGGATCCAACTACCTACCAAGAAGCTATTGAGAGCCCTGAATCGGAAAATTGGCTTAGAGCAATGAAATCCAAGATGCAATCAATGTACAATAACCAGGTTTAGACCTTGGTTAATCCATCGGAAGGTGCTAAGGTAATTGAATGCAAGTGGCTATTTAAACTCAAAGCTGACAAGACCTACAAAGGTAGACTAGTAGCAAAAGGTTTTCGACAAACTCATGGTGTAAACTATGATGAGACCTTTTCACTTATAGTCATGCTCAAGTCCATTAGGATCTTGCTTGCAATAGTTGTATATCATGACTATGAGATATGGAAAATGGATGTCAAAACTGCTTTCCTCAATGGAAATCTACTTGAGGATGTGTATATGACACAGCCTGAGGGTTTTGTCAATCCCCAGCATCCTAATAAGGTTTGCAAGTCTCAAAAATCCATTTATGGATTAAAGCAAGCATCCCGGAGTTGGAATCTCTATTTTGATGAAGCTGTCAAAGCATGTGACTTCATCAAGAATAAAGATGAGCCTTGTGTGTACAAGAAGGTTAGTGGGAGCATACTAGTATTCCTGGTCCTATATGTGGACGACATCCTTCTCATTGGGAATGGCATTCCAACATTGCAAAAGCTTAAGCAATGGTTGGGGAAGTGTTTCTCAATAAAAGACTTAGGTGAAGCTGATACAATACTTGGTATTCGGATCTATAGAGATAGATCGAATCGGCTTTTAGGACTAAGTCAAGAAAATTACATAGACAAAGTACTAAAGCATTTTAGTATGGGAGACTCAAAGAAAGGGTACATACCTTTGGCTTTAGGAGTTCCTTTGACTAAAGAACAATGTCCTAAAACCAAAGGCGAGAGAGACAACATGAGTAGAATCCTATATGCATCTGCTATTGGATCTATCATGTACACTATGTTATGTACTAAGTTAGATGTTGCTCATACACTTAGTATAACTAGTAGGTTTTAGCAAAACCCTGGTGAGAAGCATTGGTCTACTATAAAGGGAATTCTTAAGTACCTACGAAGAACTAAGGATCACTTTTTGGTGTATGGTGGTCAAAAAGAGCTCATCATACAAGGTTATGCCGATGCTGCTTTTCAGACCAGCACTCAGGACTCAAGATCACAATTTGGTTTTGTACCTATGGTGGTACTGTCAACTGGAGAAGTTCAAAGCAAGAGACCGTTTCGACTCAACTATAGAATCTGAGTATATTGCAGTGAGTGAGGCTGCAAAGGAGGCTGTTTGGGTTAGAAATTTCATTTCTAGATTAGGAGTGGTCCCAAGCATCCTAGATCCATTAGAAATTTTCTATGACAATAAAGGGGCCATCGTACAGGCTAAGGAGCCCTGGTCACACCAGAAATCCAAACACATACTCAGGAGGTACCACCCGATTAGAGAGATCATTAATCAAGGAGATGTCAAGATTAGCAAGATAGCAAGTGAAATCAATGTAGCAGATCCTTTGACAAAATAGTTACATCCAAATCTACACGAAGCTCATTTGAGAGCATTCGGTCTTAGGGCTATGCCCAATTGGGACTAGTGCTAGTGGGAGATTGTTAGTGTAAGCCCTAGCCCCAATGCATTGTTATAAAACACTTAAGTTAATAAATGAGGCATTTGTTTTATCTATTGTACTCCTGTGCATATCAAATGATAGAACTATCCAAGAATATTATTTCAGTTTAAGTTATCATGTGTGAGGCACGTGGTTGTAAGACCTTGAAACAATTGAGACTTCATTCTAAATATCCCTAGTTAGTCATAGTTATGGGAATAACAAATGAATTAAGACTAGTATGCTCTCTCTGATAAGTTGAGTTCTGTCTTATGAATCATAAGGACTAGAGTGTCAATTAGAGATCATAGATACATGTTTAGAACACGGTATTTGGATTTGATCCGTTTATAAGAAAATTACATGGCACAAGTCATAAGTATTTCTTATGTGCAAGTTTTGCATTAGAGTTCTTAGACCTGAAATCTCTATGAAACTCTTTATGAATTACTGTGTACTTTGACATACACCTAACGTACTCGTAATAGGGTGACAAGTATAGGTATGCTTGGGTATGCACTAATACATGTTAGAGAGCATGAGAGAAGTTAAAGGATTACCCCTCTCGATAAGAGAGAAAATATTATCGGCCACTTGATTAGTGAACTGAGAAGTGTATGGCCATACCGAGATGAAACAATGAGAAATTGTTATTTATCTGAGAGTTCAGTATCACTGGAATATCAAGAAAGGAATTAGTATATATAAGGACGACTAGTTCCATGCCTTATATTAATTTTGATATTTATGGGTAAGGGACTATGTAAAATTGCATTAGGTCACTAAATGTCATTTGCATTTTCATTTAATTTGGAATGCTATAATATCTTGCTAGAGAATATATATATAGCCTTTGAATTAATTTATTAATTCATTGCCAATATTAAATAGACCTATGGGATCGCACACAAAGCATTGGGCTTAAAATATTTAAATAGTGTATTGGGCATTAATTTGTGCTTTTATTTAAAGTTAAATTAATGTATGTAATGGGTATTAAAATTTCTTAATGGACCTTGGTCCATAAGAGAGAGAAATTTGGGCTACAAGGTTTAATTTCAATTAATTAATTATCTTAGATTAATTAAATTCATTGAGTATTAAATCCTAATAGCATTTGAATCAAAATAAAATACCTAATTAGGAGAGAGTGTAGCCAAAATTCAAAGGAATATCCTAGTGAATTTCGGCATGTGAACTATCCTTAATTAAGTGATGGATTTTTGATTAAATGTCTTATGCCATTTTAAATTCATTTGAATTTAAAACTAACAGGATTTGAATCAATTTAAATGACTTAATTAGGAAGTAATAAAGGTTGAAAATAAGACCTAAAATCAAGGGAATTCCATCTACAACAAACTTCCTAATGTAGTTATATAAATTGATTAATTATTTTTGACCTAGGTGACAATTTCTCTCTTTAGTGCCGCCACTCTCAAGAGAAAGAATTCTTTCTTCATCTCTTGTGTTCTTGGGTAGCAATAGCAATCAAAAGGAATAACAAGATTAGATCTTGTGGCTTTAAACCATTCCCATTGCCGAATACACAATCATAGAGCTAGCACTCTTGATTTTATGTCATCTTTGTGAGTGTGTGTGTGAACATAGAGTGGTGTGGCATAAAGTTGCTCCTTTGGCTTTGGTGATCAAGATATATGGTATATAAGTCCATCTTATATGCCGGTCATCTTCAAAATCAAGTTTTGAAGCGCATCCAAACTTGTAAGTTTTCAAAAACCCTAAAATTGCATGTTTCGATTCTTTATTGTATATTGCATGACATGTATGATCTAAATTTTTAATTTTTCCGCTACGTGATCATCATGTATATGCCATGTGATATCCCATCAATGGGAGTAAATGCAAGAAAAGTTCTTAGTAAGGTAATTCCCACCAACCAAGATGGCCACCATTAGGAATAACATTTATAATTTCCAGTAGTTTTATGAGAAACAATTTCATGAGGCTTGGGAGAGGTTTAGGAGACTTTTGAAGAGTTACCCCTACCATGAGATTGTTATGCATCAGTTGATGTCTACCTTTTATGCGAGTGTCAATCAATTAATAATATCTCTCCTAGATGTATGATAACTTTGATTTAGTGTTTATTTTTAGCATATTTTTACTTGTGTTTGCATCTCATTTTGTGTGTTTTTCCTATTTTAAGTGTTAAAATTATCTATTCATGCCAAATAGGATTATTTTGATATTTATAAAGTTTTTGAGTGTTTAATGGTGTATTTTTTATAAATTTTATGCAGAAACAATGGCTAACACTTTGCTGAGACCATTTGTCTCTGCCGTGTCTAATGCAGATTTTGAGGTTGATTCAGTCCAGAAAGGTGCACTCGACTGAGACTAAAGTGTCTTAACCATGTATTGAGCTATATACTCTTTTAACCGATTAGGCTTGGCTGAGACCATTTGTCTTAGTCTTGTCCTATCTTAGACCACTATAAAAGCTGCATCCTTTCTAGTTTTAAAGGAGATCTTTTTAAGTTTTTGAATTCTAGGATTTTTCTCTGTAATTTTAGCTCATAGTTCTTTATAATTTAGGTGTTTTTATACTTAGTTTCTATAGATTTACTTATGAAAATTATCTTTCAATATAGTTTTACATCAAAAATACAAACTACATAGCTATAGTTAGTTTATAGTTTAAAGCTCCAATTTTAATCAAGACCAAGCCTGGAGAAGAAAAGAAGAAGTTATTGCACTTCAGATCCATTCTTTACAAATGGGTTTTATAATTTCTTTTCCTCTTTCCTTTGTTATTTACATTATGAGTAGTGAGTAGTCATTTTGTTGTTTGGGGATCTTTGAATCCTCTAAACCATATGTTTTAGATATTTCTTTTCCCTTGTGTTTATCTTGGTATGGATATTTTACAAGTGTTTATGTTATCAATCTTATTTAAGTTGATGGATGAATGCTTGTTGAGTGTTTATATTATGCATGCTTATTTTTCTTCATATTTGTTGTAGCTTTAATGGTATTTTCGAAATGGGAGCTATTAGATTTAGGGTTTTTGTTTTGTAAAATAAAAAAAAGGGAGGAAGATGAATAGATTTTGAACTAATAGGCTCTAAAATGGGATACTAGATCATACCTAGGTCTTGGGACCCATGCTTATGTTGGCTATCAAGTAGGCTCCGAAATGGGATACCAGGTAGTTAGAGTAGTAGGCTCTGAAATGGGAAACTAGGGGTTTAAATGGATTTTCCATATCTGAAATGTGTAAATTTTATGTTAAAATGAACCTTGCATAGGAATGAGGAGGATTAGATTTTTGAACAACATTTTAAGCAATTGTTAATCTACACATTTTATACTTTCTTCTTTTAATTGCCTTGTTAACTCATACTTTGCTTTTTAGTTATCCTTTATATTAATTGTTTTTATCACTAAATATAACACAACCAACAACAATTGGGAAATTCTTTGTGCACATATTGCCAATCAATCAATTTATCTTGCACCATTTTTTTATTCCCTAGGGTTCGATACTTATGTTCTTAAAAATACCCTACTTTATTACTTGTCGACTCAGTACACTTGCCACATTCTGACAAAGTTTTTGGTACCATTATCGGGGAAATATTGGCGTGCTTAATTGCAATTTTGATTGATTGTTTTTATATGTTTTTCCTTTACTTATTTTTCTTGGCTTATTCTTTTCAGGTGAAATTGGTGCATGAATAGATTTTGTCTACATCATCTAGCACCATTTGATCCTAAAATCGAGTGAACCTTAAACCGGAGAAGAGGACAAATTCAAAATGAAGATATGAACGAACCATGAAATCCAAAAGTGCCTCTTGTTAACGAAGAAGGAGTAGGGCAATAACAACAACATGAGAGGAATCATGATGCTCCAAAACCAAAGACTATATGTGATTATACCACTCTAAGATAGAATGAGGAGCATAGAACTGTAGTGTTTCCTTGATAAAAATATTTCAAGCTAAAACTGACAACGATCACCATGGTTCAAAGGAATCAATTCTCGATTCAGATATAGAAGACCCGACACAACATCTAGATATCTTTTTAGAGATTAGTGATATGATCCAAATTCAAGGTGTGATGATAGATGCTATAAGGTTAAAGCTTTTTCCCTTCACTCTTATCGGAAAAGCAAGAGATTGGTTGTCTATGCTACTGAGCCAATCCATTCATTCATAAGAGCAAATGTAGGAAAAGTTTCTTCTAAGATTTTTTCCACCCACTAAGATGGTGAGGATAAGGAATAGTATTTAATATTTTTAGTAACTAAATGATGAAACTTTCCATGAAGCTTGGGAGAGGTTTAAGAGGTTGTTAAAGAGTTATCTTTATCATGAGATTGTGATGCACCAGTTGATGTCAACATTTTATGTAACGTGTAATTCAACTAGAAGGTCTTTATTGGATGCCACCTCGAGGGGAAGCTTCATGAATAAAGTCTCAAAAGAAGCCTTTTTTCTTTTTGATGAAATGGCTATAAATGAGGCTCGATGGTCTAGTTTAATAGCATTGACAAAGAGACAAGGAGTTCACACCATGGATGAAGTGGCTATGTTAAAAGCTCAATTAAAACTATTGAAGAATGAGTTAAATGGACTAAAAGTTTAGAATGTATCAATAATTAGCCATGAGGGCAATACCTTTGAAGGAGGAAATTCAGGTAGTGATGTAGGGTAATGAAGCCATACACCTAAGGAATTACATAAGTGAATGCCTTTAATGAATACAAGACGAACGATCCATTTAGCAATCATTACAATCTCGGATGGAGGAATTACCTAAATTTCTTATGGAGAGATGGAAATCAAGCTTTAACCTCAAACACTAACACAAGAGTCCCATTTAACCCACCTTCACACAACCAAGCCAGCCACAACCATAGTTACCATCAATAACACCAACTCACAGCATCAAATACTCATTATTAAACACCATACCAACCACCACAAGCTCACCAAACACCATATCAACCTTCTAGATTTCAACATTGACAACTCCCACAAAAAGAAAAGAAACTGAACCTTGAGGAAATGTTCATTGGTTTTATAATAAGCGAAAACCAATTCATGACAAGCCAAAAGGCAAGGTGGAAGGCTCAAGAACAGTGAAATTGGAATCAAAATGTGGCGATGAGAAATTTGGAGATAAAATGTGGCCAAATTACAAATTCTATCTCAACAAGGCCATCAGGTACATTTCCATCAAATGTTAATTGGAACCCTAAAGAGGAGGTGAAGGCCATCTCATTGAGACATGGTAAAGAGCTATGAATTGAGGAGAAAGGTTATCAAGCTACTTCAGTTTTGGTGGAACCTACAACGCAGGTAAGTGCATCTAAACCTAATGATTTTACTAAAGTACGAGAACCTGTGAAACAAGTTAAGAAAGTTTCATTTATGAAGGAGCCTAAGGTTGACCAATCATCAATACCTTTCCCTGTTGTTAATAGCAAAGACAAGAATAGAGACCAATTGGCTAAATGTTTGGATATGTTAAAAAAGTTGCACATTGATTTGCCTTCTATCGATGCCTTTTTACACATACCAAAATATGATAAGTTTTTAAAGGAAATTTACTCTAGTAAGAAAAAGCTAGAAGGTATAGGAACAATCTACTTGTCTAAAAATTATAGTGCCATTTTGACCAACAAAGAACGAAGGAAACTAGAGGGCCCTAGTAGTTTTACACTACCATGTGAATTAGGAGGAAACTTTGTAGGGCATGCTTTGTGTGATCTAGGTGCAAGTATTAATCTCATGCCTTATTCACTTTACAAGAAGCTAAACTTGGGGCATCTTAAGGCGATAAATATGCTACTACAACTGGCAGACAAATCCATCAAACGACCCAAGGGAATCATAGAAGATTTACTGGTGAAGATCAAAAAGTTTATATTTCCAGTGGACTTTGTGGTATTGGAAATGGATGAAGATCAGACCCACTAATAGTTGGAAATCGTTTCTCAACACGACAAGGGCATTAATAGACATGAATGGAAAAATGGTCATATTGCATTTTAATGATGAAATGATGGTCTTTAAAGGTGACCAAGATGACAGAGCATCCATTATATGGATTTATAAAGTTCGTTTATTGTATTTGAGATCACTGTGAAGAGACAAAGATCAAGGCTAAAAAAGTCCTGATGGATGACACCAAAGGGAAATGGCTGATGGATTCAAAGGAAGAAAAAGGTGTAATTGAGAAGGGTAAGAGTCTAATGACTATGTGGTATAAAGAGAATTTGCCACAAAAGTATAAATTAAAAGCTGAGGGAAGTCACGATCTTTTAATGCCATGATTAAGTTTGCAAAACAATTATAGGTGTGGTGCTGGGGTGGTCGTTACGTTGGAGGACGTGCCATAAGAGCATCAACATTCGAGCTTGCAACTTATTAAACTTGGAACTTTCTCTAAACCTAACCTCAGTACTTATTTCTTTTAATTGTTGCTTTTAAATTTTGTTTAATTGATTTTTCATGTCTTTGCTTTTAATAATAAGTGGTGTTGAATGTTGTGCATGTTTTACTAATATTGTCTTGACATTATGCATGTATGAAGGTATGCAAATTCTTAAAAATAGGGCAAAATTTTTTTTGGACTCAGCCGCGACCAACTGGTCTCAGTTATGTTGCCTTTAGCATCTGAGTTCCAGAATAAGGTACTTGGTTGAGACCAATGGTCTCTGCCATATGTAACACTTTAGTCCAAAGATAGAAGGTATCACTTGGCTGAGACCAATGGTGCAACACGAATTTTTAGTCTAGTAGGGGTCACTCGGTTGAGACCATTTGGTCTCAGCCGTGTGCAATTAAGAGTGGAGTGTACATTTTAGGGCACTCGACTGAGACCATTTGTCTCAGCTTTGTGCTTCAAAAATTATTTTGGTACAGAAGGGGTCACTTAACCGAGACCATTTGGTCTTAGCCATATGCTATTGGGGTTTTCAAAAATAGTGTGTTGGACTCGAGCGAGACCAATTGGTCTCAGCAGTGTCCTTTCATTTTTCAAAACTGTACATTTCAATTTTGTGCCTGACTCGGTTGAGAACTTTTTTGTCTAAGCCATGAATTTAGGGCATTCTGTTATGTCCGCTTATAAATAAACCCAACAAACATGTCTCTTCACATTATCTTTCATTTCCTTTAAAAAATCCTTGAGGAATCCGACATTCTCTCAGATGTTCTACTCTTTGTGTGCCTTTTTCTCCTTCTTGAAGCATTAAACAAGTAAGTATCCGATGTGTTTTTCTTTAAACTTCATTTCTCTTAGTACATTTTTTGCTTTTCTTGAGTATGTTTGAATTAAAAAATCCCTTTTTTGATGAGCACTTTGAATCTTTATATGTATTATATGTGTTTTGAGTGTTTAAGGCTATGTTTGGTTTGTTGTATTGTATTAGCCTGTATAGTATTAGTCTATATAGTATTAGCCTGTATAGTATTAGCCTGTATAGTATTAGTCTGTATTATATTATAAAGTGTTTAGTATAAAATTGTATTAGCCTGTAATATTTTATACTGTGTTTGGTGCATAATGTTGTACTGTATTATTTTTTTAAAAAATAAAAATATATAAAATTAAATTATTTTTAATGTTACCAATTTAAGCAGAAGAATTAATTATAAATTACAATTTTTTGTACATTAATTGATTTTTTTAAAAAGTTACAAATTTCTTGAAATATGAATGTATATTATTAGATAAATTAACAATCAAACAAATAACTTAATTAGTAGCATTTAATTATCTAGCTGAAATATATTAACAAATGTGCTACTATTAATAATTTTATACATAGTCCAATAACAAATCAAAATAAAAAAAAAACTTCATCATTATTATTTTAAACATAATCCAAATAATCAATCAATACAAAAAAGTTCATATATTTTTGTAAAAAAAAACAACATAATTTTTAAAAGATAACTAATGCATTGAATATTATCTTAATCACCCTTTATTTGTCTGAGTAATCTTTGAATAAATATCTCCCTACTTTTGGGTTTTAGTGACCTGAATAATGTCACATGCTGGGGTTTAATTATTATTGCTTTCAAAACTTCAAGTTGATCTTCAGGAGAAAGATCCATTTCCTCCAACTCATTGGAAATGTCAAAACGACCATCGTTTGCTCTAACAAATTTTTCAGTAATAGTAGCAATTTGACCAACACTTTCTTTGAACATTTCTCTAAATAATTCCATACCATTGGCATCAGATTCATCACCTACCTTGTGTATCTTTCTCTTTTTAGTTTGAGATGTGTTGGTAGATACATTTGGAACTGACATTGGTGACATCTCATTAATATCAATCCCTTGCATACTATCACTATTAATATTACCTAAATTTTCATCTTCAAGGTCAATTGCATTTGCCATATCAGCTGGTGTTTCTACTCCTTTACCAAGTTCTTTATCTTTTCCAAATATAATAGCAAGGCAATCAAATATAGGAAAGTGTTTTGCTCTCCATCCCACTGCATCAATATTATGCTACAAAAATACAAAAAGTATAATAAATCAGATTTAAGTTCTATGAAAAAACTAAATACATGAATGATAAAGTTTAAACCTGAATATAAGCTTGCCACACCTCATTGCTATCAACCTCAATACATTTGGTTACATCATTCCAAGCAAAACCACTCTTGTTCATCATATCATAAAGTATTGCATAATTTTTTTCCATTTTCTCATCTTTGAATCTATATGGAGATTAACTTTTAATCCATAATCTGGATGCAACTCTTGCATCTTTTTTTCAATGGCTTTCATGGTTCCAAATCTGAAGGTACCATTTTCACATTTACCACCATTAGCAACTATTTCTTCAAGAATTTTTAATAGCGACTCTTCTTTATTCTTACTCCACATTTGTCTTGTTCTTTTAGATTGAGAATTTTGTCTGATATCGATTCCTAAATGACAATTTTAAATATATAAAAAATTATTCATATATAATGCATGCACAAAGAGAACTAGGAGTAAAATATTCTAATATAAACACATAACAAATATTCAATTAAATAAAAATATAATCCATTCAATAAAAATATATATTTTAATCATCAAAATTACAAAATGATAGTACATGAATCAATATAATAAATTTATAAAGCACCATTAATTTTGTCTACGTGCTCTCCACTCATCATACATCCTTATAGCTAAATTAGTCCTCCAAGTAGTCCATTGATCAGATGATTCAGTTTTACTTAAGAAATCAATCTCATGATTATTTTCATCATTATCTAAATTTTTTATTGATTGCTCTAATGAATCAACATTCATTTCACCTCTAATAAGGTTATGCAGTAAACAAGTAGTAATGATTCATCATTATATCTTAATAGGATAAAAAGATGGACTTCTTAATATAGCCCACCTCATCTTAAGCAAGCCAAAACATCTTTCTATTACATTTCTAGCCGAGGCATGTTTCATACTAAAATATTCTTCATAATTAGCAGGTTCACTTCCTTCTCTTCACTATAATAAATGATAATGGGTACCCCTATACGAAGCAAGAAAACCCTCTCTATTTTTATACCCGCCATCAACAAGATAATAGTTTCCTAAATAAAAAAATATATAATTATATAAAATTTTTCTTAATATATATTTAATATAATTTAAATATGAATTTTTATTTACCTGTAGGAACCTTAAATCCATTCTGTCTACTTAATACATCTCGAAGCACTCTAGAATTAGATGCAAATCCTTCCCAGCCAGGTAAAACAAATATAAACTTCATATCATGTGAACAAACACCGAGTACATTAGTTGCAATCTCTCCTTTTCTAGTACGATATCTAGGTTTGTCACTTTCGCCCATGCGAACCTTAATATAAGTTCCATCTAATGCTCCTAAACAATTCTACTTTTTTTATATGTAATAATCAACAAATAAATGCCACTATTAGTGATGATAAAAAAATAAAGTCTTCAATTATAAATCAATATATGTAGTTAATTTTTATTAACTAACCTTAAACCATTTCCACCTATCATCAGTAAAATTATCTTGAACAGTTTCTGGAACATGAAGCAAAATGTTTTGTAGTCGTAAAACTCCATTTTAAATACAATTAAAATGTCTACTAATAGTTTCACCAGACCTAAAAAATCTAAAGATAATTGTAAGATTTTTCACGTGGTGGGAAAGAATATGTAAAAACATACATACTTTCTCCTCTAATCGTACCAGTCCATCATCTTTAATCTTTACATAAGTTCGAAATAGATCACATAGAACTCGAAACGTTCTTCTATCCATTCTTAATTGATTAATTCAATGTAAGTCATTGTCCCCAATTATGCTATTCACATAAGTAAAACGAACTTGATCCCTATCAATACTTTTATCTATAAGCATTTTGCTCCTCCTAATTCGCCTTTTCTTCATATTTTCCATATGAATCATCATCATCAATAGCGATCGCATCATGTGCAAATGCCATATCCTTATGATTATGTAAAACATAACATTTCTTCAATCCATATCGACTCAAATAGTCAAAAAATGAGAAGCATTAGACATAATAAATAAATTAAAAAAATATCAATATGCAAATAATTTAAATAAAAATGCATGTTAAATGCACATATAATGGAGGAAGAAAAAATGAAAACATTACTCATGATTTAATTGTTAAATAAATATGCAAGAGCCGAATAAAACAAAATAAAATCAGGATTTTTTTCCAAAAAGAAAAGCCAATTTATTTTGAAGGGCACAATAAATTAAAGATAAATATGAATAATTTTACATGTAAAAAATAGTCAAAGTTTTGCCTAAAAGAATAGGCAAAGAATGAGAATCCAAATTCAATAAAAGGCAAATGTCAAGCAAACCTATTTTGAGACAAAATAGTGGTAATTATCTACAGTAGAATTCATTTCAAGACCATTTTCTAGTAAAAATCGAGAAAAACTAGTCAAAGGCACTAATACAACCAAGAAAGAGAGAGGTGAAACTTTATTAGTTCTTTTTCTATGTTATATACATGACAACTAACTTATCCAAAATAAATGAATAATAAAAGAACAAGGGAAGAAAGGCAAGTCAACCATGTCTGATATAGTATACATGTAAAACCTTTTGCAGTTGTCTTAATTGATGCATAAAGCATATTGATTTCCTCTCAAGTTTATTTTCTTATTCCTTGAAGCTATTTTTCTTAATTTCTTATTCTATAATTCTAGGTAATTGAGGAAATTCATCGCCATAGAATGTCTATTTTATTGTTGTTGTCTATTTTGTTATGGTGGCAAGGTAGATACTTTGCTCTGCTGAGATTTGCACTTGCAAAAAGAAAGGAAAAAACAAACAAAAAGAAAGCAACAGGCCTAAGTATTTTCACTACTTTGTTTGGGAACCTCAAGCAGTTTAAACATATGGTGTTGAAGGTGGACACTGGAAATTCAAAAGTTAGGCAGTTTAAGTAGGATTTATGCACTGTAGTTTTATTGTTATGATATATATTGTAATTTGTTATGACAGTGCTTTTGACATATTTCATAATAGGGAAAATGGCATATTTCAAAATTTAGGAAATCTAATTCTAGAGATGTTAACACACTTCCTTTTCAAACAGATAAATCATAAATCAGCAGACCTATGGATACTAGACTTAGAGCACTACTAGAAAAAAAATTGCATTTCCCACCCAATCAGCAGAATTAAATTTAAGCAAGAAAACAAATGAAACATAGTATCAATTTGACAAAATAAATGTGAAGCATATTCTCACCTGATAAAAAAAACTAGAACTAAATTACTATTGATGTCTTGGGATCCTCAACCTGTAACTAAGGAAACAATAGCGAATTTGGTTTCACAAATAATTGTCATAATTTAATCGATAAATCTTAAGATTGAACCAATGCCTTCAAACCGATGTTAAAGTGGGGATCTTTATAATTTACACGTCCAAATCACAAATGAGGAAAGATAGCAAGATAGTCATGGCAATTAATGAAAGCAAAGAAAGTATGGGAGCTCCTTCATGGTGTTTAGCCAATCTTATGTCTCCTACTTCAAATGCCACATTGATTCTTCTCTATGTCAAGACTATGGCCAAACCAAAGTCAACCAAAACCAAGACCACAAGCCTCACCACATAAGATACAAATTTAAAGAAGAATCCATCATTTAAAGCAAAGATACAGCACAAAGAATAAAGATCATTTAAAACTGTTGCATCAAATAGCAATACAAATGTCCCTCATGAAATCAACACAAGTAGTAGTAGTAATTATATCTAAATCCATCAAACAGTAATATAGCTACAAGCAATCAAAATTAAGTCCCTTTAAATTAACAAGACAACAAAAACAAAGAAGCCTATCAACCATAAATTTGCAAAATATAAATAAAATAAGCAATAAAACACATAAAAGCAAAAGCAAAATGATTAAATTAAAAAAGATAGAAAGAATATAGAAAGAGAGAACTTATGGTAGGTAAATGAGTGTTAAAGCTTTGTTATAGCCACAATTCAACTTTGATATAAATGTTCATATACATTGAATTAAAGTCAAATGTGTATGTCCTTCTATATATGGTTCTTAAATATATTCTAATTTTATCAGTCCTTTAATTATGCAGATATAACTGATGTGTGTGTGATCTCCTAAAAAACAAAAAAGTACAAATGACTTCCTAAAATATGCAGATCTCCAATTCTTCACATATTTGCCCAAAGGGAGTTAGATTAGATTTTGGTGGAGATTGGAAAGGCGAAGTGAAAATAAAATTGTTTATTCTATTTCCTTTATTTTCCTATCGTTGGCTTGCATTTGAAATAGAAAGGAAAAAGAACCAGAGAAACAAATACTAGAAAAATAAGAGATAGAAAATGTAAAAAAAAAATTATATACATACCAAAAATAAGAAATTTGGACGATGATGGCTGGCCACGAAAACTTCGATGATGGTGGCTTCATGAGAGAAGAACAGAGGTAATAACGAAAGAATGAAAATCGAACAATAGAGATTTAGGGCTTTAGGTTTTATTTTTTTCCTTAAAAAATTAAAATATGTTGGATAAGATTAGAGATGATGATGAGGGTGGTCGGAGATGAGGAGGATCAAAGGTAACAGTGATGCCAAAATTGATGCCAATATAATACAGTGTTTATCATATTGTACAAACCCAAGGGATAGAAGGGTATTATTTTGTCCCATATGTTGGGGATAAAATACCTAATTCTATATTATTTAATCCATGTATTATTTTCTTAAAAAAATTACCAAACACTGTACATTATATTATATTGTATTATATTATACAGTCCCATATCTAATACATAGAACCAAACATAGCCTAAATGTCCACTATAGGTGTAAAGTTAGGGTTAGACTATAATTTGTACTCTTTTACTTCTTTTTCTTAAAGGCGTGCTTTGTACTTTGCTATTTTGACTATTTTTGTAACCAATTAGTTTGTTCTTCATATAAATTATTGTATTATAGTTTAAATCTTAATCATGCTTGCCACGTGTTCTTTAAATTGCTTAAAAGAAGTGGAAATTGCTAATTTGCCTAACTTTCCCTCTTTAAGATGCAAGATTTTTCCTTAAGAGCAAATGTGTTGTGCCAAGTGCAATGTGATACTTTTGTGCAATGCTAGAATGTGTGGTTATTGACTTGATGCCTTTGATGGTTTAGTACTAAACTAGAGTGTATGTTAGATATGTTACCAAGTTTTGTGTCAAACGTTTGTTAAGGATATTGATTTTTTTCTTGTTACTTCTTAAGATTTTTGTATTCTTTGTGTCTTTGCTCATGGTTGTTTTGTTTGGTTATTGTCATGTTAATTAGATAGGATTCTTATTGGTTATTGTTATAGAAGGAATCAAAAATCTTTTCCTTATGTTAGGCATCGTAATTCTCATAGTTAAACTTGTGCTTGCATGCTTGTAACTTGTTGCTCGAAAAACACTTAATTGGTTGTGATGCATTTCTCAATTTGTCATCTCATATGCTGCATTTTTGTGCTTTATTGGTTCAATTCCCTCTCTTGTGTTATAGGTTTAAGCTTAATGTGTTAAAATCTAATATGAAATGGTTTACTTTGTAGTGGCACCTAAGCACAATAGGACAGAGGCAGACTCTTCATCATAAGCCCTATAAGAACTTAGGAAATCAAAGACTCAAAGATAGGTTCCTAATGAGTTTAAGGAAGAATGGGTTTTATTTAATTGGCAAGAGTATTTAGCCTCTTCTTACATTGATATGGACTTGATGCAAGAGCTCCGCATTAAGGATGAAATTGTTCGCTTAATCGATGGTGTTGGCTGAAGGGCTTTCATAGAGTGGAGGGAGCAACTCTACCCCCATCTTGTGTGAGATTTCCTAGCCACTATCAGAATTTGAATAGGGAAGGACCATTATACTGATAGAGGATCCTCACACCAAATGAGCTTCAACGAGTTTGCTATTGTGCTGGGTTTTAATTCACATGCTGCAAGGGGACTTAAGAACTTGAATAAGAAAAAGTTCTAAAATGGCTTTTGTGATGAGGAAAAATCCACAATCTTTGATGCCAACAACACTAAGGCCCATCACTTAAAGAATTATCCATTGAGAGTCATGCACATGTATTTGGCATTGGCAATTTTTAGCCATCATTGAGGCTTAGGCAATGTCAATACCAATGAGGCCACCATCCTCTACACAATGGAACATGGAATGTACCTTAATTGAGCCATCTTTATTTCAACTAAGATTGATGATTTGAGAAATTACAGGAAAAGGGATTCAAAGCTTGTCTTTGGAGGCTTTGTGACAACCTTGGCTAGATTTGTCAACTACACCAACCTAAGAAAAGTCATCAGTAATCCAATTGACATTGGTAGGAAAATGTAGAAGAATATGTCAGTCCTTAAAGATGACCAATGATTTCCAAGGCAAAGTTACACATCGGTGTCCACTAGAGTGCAATATAGAGAGGCTATAAGGAAAGGAGCCACGAAGCTTCAGCGAATAGAGGCAGGGACTATCACCCTTTCTAACAAGCACACATCCCACCTCGATACCATGACTACCCAAGTGGATGACATTTTCACTGCCCTTAGGACATTGCAATCGCATTTTGATGCTTAGTTTCCTCCTCTACCCCCACCACCTGCTCTAGATTGATTGACTTTTTAGGGATTTTCCTCAACCCATATTATTTTGTAATTATTTTATTTGTATTTTGCTGAGGGCAGCAAAAATTTATTTGTGGGGTAAGGGTATTATTTAGAGATATTGATGAACTTATTTTTTGATTTTGGATTGTTGGATACTTGGGTCATTTAACTTTAGCACCACAGTAGCTTTAATTTTCTTGTTTGTCATTTTAGTTTGTTAATTTAGTTTACTTGAATTTCTTTGATGGTTAGTTATTTTGTTTGTGTTTTATAGTTTTATATTATATTTAAGTTATATATTTATATTTAGTTTAGTGTGTTTATATTTAATTTTTAGTTATCCCTTTACTTTTCAAGCTTTTGGTTGTTTTTCATCATTTTTACATCTTTTATTCTTAGTTTTACTTTTTACCTTAGTCATTGTTCATTTTTTTAGGTTGTTGTCTTTAGTTATTATTAAAGACTTATGCATTTTTGCTTAGTTTGCCTTTAGTAGTTCCTATTGTGGACACTCTAAACTTAGTTTACGAAAAGCTTGTTTAGGATAGTTGAATGACCGGAGAGTAGTTAGTTATTGATTATCTACCTTTTTTGTTTAGGTTAAATTAGATTGATACTAGTAGGTCTCCTAAAATAATGTGTACTTTAGGCCTATTTTAAAAAAATTAAAAAACAAAACCAGTGCATGAAGGTGATCGAATAGGAATTCTAGAGTGCTAGAACCTTTCTCATCAGCCTTCAAAGCATTCATAGCAATTCAAATATAGAGCTTGAAATGATTTAGGCAAGTTTTCATTGTAGCCTCTGAAAGACTTTGGACCTACCCGGTATTAAATTGCTTCCCTTACATAACCCTTTTGAGCCTATTGAGGTATGCTAATTGCGTACCAAATTTTTTTTAATTTTTGGCACACTTATGTAATTGTCTTAGCTTTAAAGCCTTTTTCTTCCCTTTTTAGAGCTGGCCATTCTTAGAGCGAGTAAAAGAAAAATTTTGGAACTAAAAGAGAGATGAGCTAAGATAAAGGTTGAATGTCAAGGAGAATTTTAGATTGGGATTATTTTATAAATGTGGGGATTATTTCTAGAATGTAGTTATGTGTAATGGCATTGTTAGTAAGCCCCTTTTAAAAAAAAAATCCAGAAAGAAGAGAAGAAAAAAAAGAGTAGAATGAAATAAAGTTTAGATTATAGCTTGTAATAAATGTAGGGTAGCTTGCTAAAATGAGAGAAGGAACTTTAGAGCTTGTAATTTGATTAAACAATGGCACCGTCAAGTGAACACTTTTGTGTAGTCCTTCTCTTAGGAATTTAATTTTTGAGAAATCATTATGCATTATGGATAGTTTATCATTTAAAACCTTCCGTGAATCGAGAAAAAGGGTAGAATATGAGTTGAAAAAAATATTCTTAGAGTGATATTAGGATGAGTGGAGTTATTAAATGGCTATTCTATTTTGCATAACTTACACCTTTCTTTGTTACCCATACCCCAGTAATATTGCAACCCATTTAAGACCTAATGATCTTACTTTATTTATAATTATTTCAGAGATGAACTTTGGGTTTGATACTAAAGGAGCGGCTTATGGCATCTCTTGAGTTTCAAAAGCGAAATCGTGTGTGCAAATTTTTCATACAAATTCTTTTCTCAATTGTTAGATTGCATTGGAATTTTATAATTCAAAAGTTATCATTAGGCCTAACACACACACACACACATACCAGGAGACTAGGTAGTATGATTTAAGTTGAATTCTTTTCGGTTTAAGGCGACAATTAGTGACTTCTGCTGTAGTGTTATTTAGCTTTCCTTGAACTTGTAATTTCTTTTTCTAAGTTTAGGTATGCGGGTATTTGGTTGTCCAATTGCTGGAGGGCAAGCAAAAGCTGAGTGTGGGCTAGTTGATAACTCCGATTTAGTATTTGTTTTTAGTATATTTTTTATTTGTGTTTGTATATAATTTTGCATGTTTTTATGGTTTTAAATTTTAAAATTCTCTTTTTATGCCAAATATGATTATTTTGATATTTATGAAGTTTTTGAGTGCTTAATGGTGAATTTTTTATTTTTGTGCAGAAACAATGTCTGGCACTTGGCTGAGATCATTTGTCTCTATTGTGTCCAAGGTAGATTTTGAGGTTGATTCAGCCAGAAGGGTGCACTAGGCTGAAACCAAAGTGTCTCAGTCGTGTGCTAAGCTATAATACTCTTTTAACCGATTGGACTCGACTGAGACCATTTGGCTTAGTCTTGTCCTATCCTGGACCACTATAAAATTTGTATCCTATCTAGTTTTAAAGGAGATCTTTTTAGGTTTTTGAATTCTAGGGTTTTTCTTTGTATTTTTAACCCATAGTTCTTCATACTTTAGGGTTTTTATACTTAGTTTATATATATTTACTTGTAAAAATTACTCATTCAAAATAGTGTTACATTAAAAATACAAAAATACATAGTTATAGCTAGTTTATAGTTTAAAGCTTCAATTTTAATTAAGACCAAGCTTGGAGAAGAAGAGAACAAGTTGTTGCACTTCAGATCCATTCTTTCAAAATGGGTTTAATAATTTCTTTTCCTTTTTTCCTTTTTATTTACATTATGAGTAGTGAGTAGTCATTTTTGTTATTTAGGGATCTTTGAATCCCCTGAACCATTTAAGGAATATGAACTTATTTTCTTAATACATGTTTTAGATGTTTCTTTTCCCTTGTGCTTATCTTGGTATGGATGTTTTACAAGTGTTTATGTTATCAATCTTATTTAAGTTGATGGATGAATGCTTGTTGAGTGTTTATATCATGCATGCTCTATTTTTCTTTATATTTATTGTAGCTTTAATTGAATTTCCAGAATAGCAGCTGTTAGATCTAGGGTTTATGTATTGTAAAATGAGAAAAAGAGAGGAAATGAATAGGTTTTAAACTAGTAGGCTCCGGAATGGGATACTAGATCATACTTAGGTCTTGGGACCCATGCTTATGCTAGCTATTGGGTAGGCTTCGAAATGGGATATCGGGTAGTCAGAGTAGTAGGCTCCGAAATGGGATATTAGGGATTTAGTGATGGAATATGACATGGTATGATAATCATGATAGCACAGCGGAAAAACAAAAATTTTATCATGCATACCATACATATCCAAAACTAGGAACGAAAACATGCAATTTTAGGGTTTTGAAACTTACAATAGATGATGCCTTTTTATTCTTTGATTTTGTGATGTCCAGCAACCAAGATGCCTTTATCCACCTTAGTTCTCGATCACCAATGCCAAGGAACAGCCTTTTGCGCCACTCCCTCTATTCTCACACACACACTTGCACCGACAGCTTAAAATCGAGATTGCTAGCTCTCTTTTTCGGTATTGTGTAATGGTTATAGTTTGAAGCTACAAAACTTGATTTTGTACTTCTTTAGATTGCTATTACTGCTCAATAACACAAGAGAATGAGGAACAATCCTTTCTCCTTGTGAAAAATTGAACAAAAGAATTAAGAGAGAGAGAGTCACTATTCACGAGTTACTATTCATGCCACAAAAAAATTAGGTTTAGGGTTTTATTTCTTTTAATATATATGCTTATCCTTTGGCAAGTCATTAATCTGAATTCAACTATCCTAAGATAATTAATTCAAACTCTATCACTTCCTAAAGATAAGTAATATATTTTGAATTAAACTCCTTTGAATTTAAATTCAAATTTGAAATAAAACATAAGACATTTAAATAAATGAAATCACTTAATTAAATATATAAGTGATTTAATTTAATTTAAATTCCTTTAGGCTTTAATATTCAATTAACTTAATTAACACAAGATAATTAATTAATTGAAATTAAACCTTATGGGCTGAATTTCTCTCTCTCATGGACCAAAGCCCAATAGCAATATTATAACCCATTACATACATTAATTTGACTTTAATTAAAAGCCCAAATTAATGTCCAATACTTAATTTAAATATTTTAAGTCCAATGCTTTGTGTGCGATCCTATAGGTCCATTTAATGTTGGCAATGAATTAATAAATTAATTCAAAGGCTATATATATTCTCTAGCAAGATATTATAGCATTCCAAATTAAATGAAAATGCATATGGCATTTGGTGACCTAATGCAATTTCGCATAGTCCCTTACCCATAAATATCAGAATTAATATAAGGCATGGAACTAGTCATCCTTATATACATTAATTCATTTCTTGATATTCCAGTGACACTGAACTCTCAGATAAATAATGATTACTCATTATTTCATCTCGGTATGGCCATACACTTCTCAGTTCACTGATCAAGTGGCCGGTGATATTTTTCTCTCTTATCGAGAGGGGTAATCCCTTCACTTCTCTCATGCTCTCTAACATGAATCAGTGCATACCCAATCATACCCGTACTTGTCACTCTGTTACGTTAGGTGTATGTCAAAGTACACAGTAATTCATAAAGAGTTTCATAGAGATTTCAGGTCTAAGAACTCCGATACAAAACTTGCATATGAGAAACACTTATGACTTGTACCATGTAGTGTTCTCATGAGCGGATCGAATCCAGATACCATGTTCTTTAACATGTATCTATGATCTCTGATTGACACTCTTGTCCTAATGATCCGTAAGACAGAACTCATAAGATCAGAGAGAGCATACTAGTCTTAATTCATTTGTTATTCCCATAACAATGACTGACTAGGGATATTTAGAATGATGTCTCATTTGTTTCAAGGTCTTACAATCCATGTGCCTCACACATGATAACTTAAACCGAAACGACATTCTTGGATAGTTTTATCAATTGATATGCACAGGAATACAAAAGATAAAACTAATGCCTCATTTTATTAATTTCAAGTGTTTCGTTACAATGCATTGGGGCTAGGGCTTACACTAACATAAAATGCTTTCGCTAAAGGACTATCCGCCTCACCTTCTACTGATAATAACTCAATTCTAGAATAACACAAGTTGTTATAGAAAACCAATTAAAGACATCTTATTTAGAATATCATTCTAAAACATTAGATCCTTTGATTAAGAACAATCTAATACCTAGCATACAAATCTGGTTTTTAAACTCCTAAACTTCAATTATACCCTCTTTTGAAACACCTAACCTCAACTTATTCTTAATTCAATTTCTTATGTCTAATAAACTCATAAACAACAAACTCTTGTCTCAATTTTTAGAACACAACAATAGATTGACATAAGTAAAATAGGTCAAGAACATGCAAATCATTGATTAATAACTTAAACTAACATTCAATCTCTATTTAAAATATTGAACAATTATAATCAAATATAAAATTTAGCATAGGAATTAAGAAATAACAGCTTGCATTGAAATTAAGCTAAAAAATGAGTCATTACAATAACACGATGAGGGTTTAAGTTTCCCTCAGCAAAAGTAAGGAAATTACTTATTGTTCATGATTGAAACGAATGAAAGAATTAAATAATAAAATACTATACTCATAAAGCTTCAAACTTGATCTTGATGTCTTCAGGAATAGCAGAGGAAACAAGCTTGAAAACCATAGGAGAATAGAGCTCTTACTATAAAATTAAAATTTTTAAAAATAAACTAGGTCTAATATAAGATGAAAAACTATATAACCTTTTATTCTAACTTAATGACATTTAAATACCAAAAATTCTAGAAGTCCAGCCGGCACCAAACCTCTTTAACCTATATAAAACTTCTTATATCGTGTTTTGCCGATAAAAAACTTGGTGGGGATGGTATGGTGTCCCGACTGAGTTGATTTCTTCTTCTTGGGAGGTTAAGTGACTCGATAGGGATGCCTTTGATCCCTGTTGAGTTCTTCACTCCTAAATAGAAAGCGTGTAAGGAACCCGATAGGGATGGCGATATTCCCTGTAAAGTTCTTCACTTCTAGATTGAAATGAAAAAGGCCTCAAGTGAGCCAGTGGGTAGCTCCCTTATCCATGCTGGCCTGATTTAGTTTCTTTTTGCTTGAAAACCCACAAAACAACTAACAATCAAACTCAATCATTCAAAATTAAAAACATTAAAACTTTTAACATAAAATCAAACAATTTAACATTAATAACTACTAAACAAACCTAAAAACAAAGTTGCAATTCAAAGTTACCAAATACCCCACACTTAGCCTTTACTAGCCCTCGAACAAATTTGAACAAACTAAATTCCCCAAAAAAATCAAACTCTAAATTAAGAATTATGAAATTCAAAATCATGATCAATAATTAACAGTAGCACTCAATGATATTCCAACTAAACTAGATTCAAACAATAAAATATAAGTTTCCATGTGTGTATAAGACCAAAATATTTTAAGTATTTTTTAAAACCAAAACACCAGTGCAGTCTAGTACTAAGCTACAGAATGAATGTACATTGAAATGTACATGCAGTTTTGCACTTGAAACTCTAAAAACACTATAAGCCTCTCTTTTAGCACTAGAACCCTAAAGTCATCTTTGCTAAATAACTCAAAGCAAAAAGGAATCATTAGGATTTCACTAAGGTTGTAATGTGGTCATGGTAAAAGTTAATTAAAGAATGGTTAAAGGTAAACAAGAAGAATAACCGCCCTCTAATTGTACATACCAACATCTCCTACAAATCCACTTCACCTAACTAATAGTACCCAGATTAACAACTCTTAATTATACAAGAATGTAACACATTAAAACACTTAAGAGAAAGGCTACTGTAACATTTCTCGTATTTTTCACAAACTCACCCAAATTATGGAGTTCTAAATCTTTCTCTCTCTTGGAAGTACCCCACACTTAAAATTTGCTATAACTTGGTAGCTCACTTATTCAAACTTTCTTCCTTTTCTTTTTCTTTCTTTTTTTTTAAGTTGACAAACTCTTGGTAGCTTAATTTTTTTAGCTTCACTAAACAAAAAGGGTAGTCATAAATTCACAATTTCTATTGCATTCCAAACTTTGAAATCATCCCTTAATATTATCCCAATCAAACCCTCTTTATAAACTACACTTTCTTAAATACCTATAAATATTAATTAATCCCAATCCTAGAGTGGCCAATTCTTAGAAAGGGAAATAAAGCCTTTTAGGCTATAAGGTAAAACAATGTGTGTAAAAAGAAAATTAACCATGGCATGCCTTAAGCATGCTTTATAAGGCTTAAAAGGGCTAACAAAGGATAAAATATATAAAGGGTAAGTGAGCAGTCTCAATATAACTAAGCAAGAAAAATTTGCCTAAATTATGCTCTAAATTGTTCAAGTTGCTTCTATGTTTTAAAGGGTGATGAAAAAGGTTCTAACAATCTAAAATTCGTAACTTAACTACCTTCATGCAATGGTTTTGCTTTTATTTTAAAAATTGGTCTTATTGTTCAAAGGTTGGAAACTAACAAATATTTTCTAAGTTAAACCCTAACTTAGTTGGAATTTCATCAAGAAACAAAATTGTCCTACTGCTAATCAAGATTCTAATATTACAAAATTCTAAGTTAAAGTTCAAAAAGTTCACATTCAAGAATAAACTAGGGTGAACTTAAACTAAATGCAAGCTAAAAGATAATCGAACTACAGCTATGCCAACAACACATAGCTAAAAACTAACTACATAAATTAAAATCGAAATAAAAATAAAAACACTAGAATGAAATATAAAAACATTACTACTTAACAATGGAAAATACAAAGTTAATTGTGATAAGGTCTACAATTAACTACACATAAAACAACTAAAATGAGAATCAAAATAACAAAATAAGACATAAAACATAAAAAGAACAACATAAAATAATTCATGAACATAATGGGGTTGAGATTTTTGAAACAGTTCTTGAAAATCAAGGCAAAATTAAGCTTAGATAACCTCTACCCCCTTTCAAAATTCATTGCTATCCTTAGCAGGGTAGCACAAAATCACGATCACTATGGTGGTGAAAAAACGGTGGTGGAAAGCGCTCCCAAAAGTGATGAAAAAGTGCTCCTGGTGTATTTGAATGACCTAAATGCTATTCTATAGCTTGACTATCTATCTAGATTGAATATCCAATCGAGCATTAATATGGTTCATAAAATCCACCATCTGCAGGGTGGGGTATACCTCAAATTCAATAATAGTGGCATTATCTCCCTCATTAGCTGTAGCAACCTCCTCCTTATCTTATGCATCCTCATTTGAAGCATATGTAGGTGCAGCTTGTGGTAAGCGGGAACGACTAGTAATGACAAAGTTAAGATATTTCGCTCGATTTGTCCAATGTCGGCGAGGTTCATTAGATAAAATCTTCATATTTATATAGATTAGTAGACCAACAAAGGGTCCTAAATCAAGATGATGGATTACCTTTGCCAAAACCATTACTATTCCACCTAAAGAGATCTTCTTCACAAAATAAGGTTTTCCTTTGCAAATCCTTGATCTTCTTTTATAAATGATATACACCATTCAACCTAACTCCTTCAACCATATAATGGATGATTAAAAATTCCCCTACATTTACAACCCTAGGGCCTCCAGTGTGCCTAAAAAACACCAAAGCCAAAAATCTATGGAGGACTCGCAACATATGATTCTTGAGGTGTTAATCCTTGGTGTTCTAAGCTATAAAGATAGTGGGCTCTATGTCATCCTTGATCACCTCTTAATTTTTTCTCGAGGTAAAATTTGGTAAACCCTAAACACCATCCATAAGAAAGCCAATTGCAATATCATGGATACCATCAATGAAGCATATGGACTCTTCAAAGTCATACAAGGGATGTTGCATCACTTTATTGACATTGAACACCATCTCTACATCATTAAATCTTAATGTAACTATTTGCCCATGAACATCTATTAAAGCCTTTGCGGTATTTAAAAATGGTCGTCCGATAATCAAATGCAGTTTTCTCTCTTTCTCCATATCCATCACAATAAAATCCATTGGGAAGATAAAGTTTCCCATTTTAACTAAAAGATCTTCAATTATTCCCTTGGGTCTCTTCATAAAGCTATCCACCAATTGCAATATCATATGGGTTTCTTTAATGTCTCTCAAATTTAATTTTTTATAAATGAAATAAGGCATTAAATTTATACTAGCACACAAATCACACAAAGTATAACAAAAAAAATTCCCTCGTAGCTCACATGGTAAAGTGAAGCTACATGGATCATTTATTTTTTTAGGAATTTTGTTCATCAAAATGGCATTACAATTTTTAAATAATTACACCGTACCTATACCCTTTAACTTTTTCTTATTTGAACAAAACTCTTTCATGAATTTTCATATTTTGGCATGTGTAACAAAGCTTCAGCAAAAGGTAAATTTACATACAAATTGAACCACCAAACAACAAGTGAATGGAAATGCAAGTAATTAGGAAAATAAGAATAGAAAAATGCCATAATCAAAATAATTGATAAGTTGATCTAATTTTTAATGCAATAGAAAAGAAAGAACAAGCTTTCTTGAAGAGAAATCTCTCAACTCGTTTTTATTCTTCAACCTCCATTTTACATGGCTAAAAGAGAGTATTTATACTTTTAACTAGCCCTAAACCCTAGGGAAATGGGTATACATAAGCCCAATAGATTTAAAGACCAAATCTTAGGATGCTTGGGATTGACAAAACCTTCAAGCTGTGTCATATACACATCCTCAAGTAAATTTCCGTTGAGGAAAGCAGTTTTGACATCCATTTGCCATATCTCATAATCATGATATGCAGCTATGGCAAGCAAGATCCTAATGGATTTGAGCATGACTACAGGCGAAAAGGTTTCGTCATAGTCTACACCATGAGTTTGCCGAAAACCTTTTGCTACTAGTCTACCTTTGTAGGTCTTATCAGCTTTGAGTTTGAATAGCCACTTGCATTCAATTACCTTAGCACCTTCCGGTGGATCAACCAAGGTCCAAACCTGGTTATCGTACATTGATTGCATCTCGGATTTCATGGCTTCAAGCCAATTTTCCGAGTCTGGGCTCTCAATAGCTTCTCGGTAGGTAGTAGGATCCTCACGATCTACTAACTCAATAGTGTCACTGTCAGTGATTAGAAATCCATATCTCTCAATCTCCTGACGTACCTTATCGGACCTTCTAGGTTCTTGTGTAATGGGTTCTTGTTCCACAACTGGTTGTGAACTTGATCCCATTTCCAAACCATCCTCTATAGGAGTTTGTGGTGCTTGAATTTCTCCAAGTTCTACTTTACTCCCACTGTCTTTCTTGAGAAGGAACTCCTTTTCCAAGAAAACAGCCTTGCGAGCAACAAATACTTTGTTCTCGGCTTGTGAGTAAAAGTAGTATCCCTTTGTTTCTTTAGGATAACCCACAAACAAGCAGACAGTGGATTTGGACTCTAGTTTTTCAGATGTTAATTTCTTAACATGTTCTTCACAACCCCAAATCCTGAGAAAAGACATATTGGGTTCTTTCCCAGTCCATACCTCGTATGGTGTCTTCTCAACTGCTTTAGTTGGAGTACGGTTCAATAGAAACGCAACAGTTTCTAATGCATAACCGCAAAAAGAGATAGGAAGATTAGCTTGACTCATCATAGATCGAACCATGTCCAACAGAGTTTGATTTCTCCTTTCGGACACACCATTCCATTGAGGTGTTCCAAGAGGAGTGAGCTGTGAAATAATACCACACTCCTTTAGATGACTGTCAAACTCTTGGCTTAAGTATTCGCCACCTCGATCTGATCGAATGGCTTTTATACTTTTGCCAAGTTGGTTTTCTACTTCATTCTTAAACTCTTTGAATTTCTCAAAAGTTTCAGACTTGTACTTCATCAGATAGACATAGCCATATCTACTGAAGTCATCTGTGAATGTCACGAAGTAGCTAAAACCACCTCTAGCATGTGTACTTAAAGGTCCACATACATCGGAATGTATTAGTTCCAATAAGCCATTAGTCCTCTCGCCATTTTTATTAAAAGGACTCTTTGTCATTTTTCCATGCAAACATGGCTCACATGTATCATAAGACTCTAAGTCGAATGACCCAAGCACTCCAGTTTTGTGGAGTCTTGAAATGCGTTTTTCGTTTGCATGTCCTAAGCGACAATGCCAGAAGTAAGTAGGGTTCAATTCGTTTGATTTAACCCTCTTTGTATTAATGTTGTATATGGACTCTTTGTTTTGTAAATCAAGGATATAAAGGCCATTTTGCAACATGGCATTGCCATAAGAAATGCCTTGGCGACGAATATGAGCATTGCCATTTTTAATAACAAAATCAAATTCATCATTATCCAAACATGAAACTGAAATAATGTTTCTGCTCATAGCAGGTACATAATAACAATTATTCAAACAATACAAAGTCCGGAAGGTAAAGTGAGGTGATAGTCGCTTATCTCCATGGCAGCAACTCGTGCTCCATTCCCCACACGGAGGTCCACTTCATTCTTCCCAAGTAACCGCCTATTTCTTAACCCCTGCACATTTGAACAAATGTGAGAACCACAACCGGTATCCAATACCCAAGTGGTAGAAATAGAAAGGTTAACTTCAACAACAAAAATACCAGAACTGGACGCCTTGGCTCCATTCTTCTTTTGTTCTTCCTTAAAGAGAGCGCAATTCTTCCTCCAATGCCCTATCTTGTTGCAATGGAAGCAAGTGCTCTCACTCTCTTTGAGTTTTGGCGCCTTGGGCTTGGATTGGGCCTGAGGTGCACTCCCACTTGACTTGGGTTTTGCCTTTCCCTTTCCCTTAGCTTGTCCCTTCTTAATTCCCTTTTGAACCATTAGTACGGGATTGGTCTTTCGAATGTTTTCTTCAGCATTCTTAAGCATCCCATGAAGCTCAGTGACTGACTTGTTCATTGCATGCATGTTATAATTCATCACAAATGGATCATAAGCAGCAGGTAATGATCCTAAGATCAAGTCAGTGGCCAATTCCTTTGGCACTAGTACCTCAAGCTTCTCAAGAGTATCAAGATACCCTTTCATCTTGAGTACATGGGTACTAACAGAAGTACCCTCAGCCATCTTGCAAGAAATTAAAGCCTTTGTTGTCACAAACCTCTCGTGACGAGCTTGTTCTTGGAACATCTCCTTGAGGTGCACCATGATCGCATAGGCCTCTTGGTCCATAAATTGCTTTTGCAATTCAGGCACCATAGTGGCCAGCATCAGACAGGTCACATCATTGGAGTCGCTCTTCTTGGTCTCAAAAGTTTCCTTTTGAACCGCAGAGGCGTTCCTTCCTGGTTCATCAAGCAAGGGTGCATCCAAAACATACGACTTCTTCTTTTGCTTAAGAACTATTCTTAAGTTTCGAGACCAGTCTATGAAATTGGTGCCATTCAATTTGTCCTTTTCAAGGACCGATCGCAATGAGAAATTGTTGTTTGAAGATGCCATTTTCAATCTACAATAAAATTTAGCAAGATTAAATGAGGTCTTATTAATGATCCCACAAACCGAATTAATATCCCTTTAAATAATTCGCGTTAGTGATTTAATGTGGGCCAAGATCCACTTTTCTCAACAACTTATTAGTCAAGCTGAGCTTGTACACCTAACAAGTTAAGTTACTTAGGTAGGAAAACTCCAATCATGTCTCGTACATGACTCTTGGATCAAATGGGCTAACATCTTAGGATGTTATAGCACAACCCATTTATTAGTTGCCTAGGTCCGGGCATCCCTTTCCATGATAAGTCCAACCTACATTCACAACCCATGCCTCACAAAGATAATCGGGCGCATCTGGGACTCCTAGTCTACGTGACCGATGATCGATGCCTTGACATGTTTCGAATTAGGAAGGCAACTTTATGACTTACTATTTTAGGGATTTATTTTATTACGGCTTACATGGTATACGCTTTGTCATCCATACATAGCATGCATATATATATAATTGCATAAAGTAAAGCGTGACAAACATGGGCCCAAAAACCTACAACTAAGATTCTATACTATTACATAAGAATCTTCGAGTTGGGCTTCTCCACTCCGGTGGGCTTCGTCTTGATTTACAAAGTCTTCAAGTATATTCTATTCTAAGAAATAAATGAAACTTTTACAATAAAATATAATGGCTCGCAGGCCATATTTAATTACAAAAACCCAGGGCCCATGAATGCACCATGCATATCCATTCATCACACCAAACAAGCAAATAAATATACATAGCATTCATGGATCAAACAAAGTCCAATTTTAATTAGATTTAGCCAAGCCCATTAATGGAAATTGTGTACTTGAAGCTTTAAGAGATGACCCCGTGATGGGCCTGGGCCGAAGCCTAATGGACTAAATCCTCTTATTGAATAAGTTCTCTTAAAAGCCCAAAACACAAACTAGTTAGATTTGTGCTATAAATCAACTCTAGCATAATTTCCAATTTAGCCATTTTTAATTTTATGTCATACAGCCCATAAACATTAAAAATGCATATAATATGTGCTGACATGAAT
>JBBPFJ010000879.1:0-39442 GCA_037975025.1 Excoecaria agallocha
GAATTTATTAGTTGAAATTTGGCGCAATTGATGATGTGAATAAATGATATGAACTTACAGTTCACACTTACGTGTGTCACATGTGCATAGCATCACTAATTCAACATCCAAATCAATATCGTTCACTCTCTCAAGCAGCATTGTAAAAATGAAAAAAGAAAAAGACTAATAGCATCGACTGCGGAAAACTTAAAAGTATTTTTGGAAAATAGAAAAGGAAAAATACAATTTTAGATTACTCACATATTTTGAATATTGAATCCTCAAATTTTTATGTTTTACTTTTACCACCTACACTTATATTAACTATAACTTTTAAACCCCTGTTTGCTGATTTGAATTGGAATTTGTATTACACGCTCTTAGATGGCGCGAAGCAAGACTTTTTCTTCTATATTTTCATCTTCTTCATTCTTCTGCCGTTGTTAGAGATTGTAAGAAAATAAACCTAACAATAAACAAAAAGAAAAAATCAATTCCCTATAATTAAAAGAGAGAATAAAAAGAAACATTTTTAAACCAAGCAAATTCCTTATTTATTCAAACTTCTCTTAAACAACTGCCTTCCTCTTTAGTCACTCTCTCTCTTCCTCTATATGTGTCCTTATCAACATCAAACAAATTCCAGCACAATCAATACCCATATTTTCCTACTTTACAAACACCCAATTCTTTTTTTACCTATAACTTACACATCTAATAAAATTCGACCACCGTAGATATTAATTCTCAAAATGGACGCTCAAAATGATTCCAACATTGTTAGAAATGTCCAACCCACAAATCACGGCACCATTTAAAGGAATTTCAGCTATGATTTTTGAAAAATTACATTTTATTTTTATTTTCGTATTTTATTAAATTTTTATTTGTATCGAATACATTTTAAAACAAAAATTTAAGAAACTGATCCCACCAAATAAAAATTTAAAAATTTAATCGAAGATGCATTTATCCAACTCATTGCCGGTTCCAGAATTGTAGGGCCCCTGGATGATTCAAGTAACCTAACAAAATTAAACCATCCAAATCCATTGTCGAATTTTGGCCCACTACAATATAGTGTAACTAAAAGTTTGGGCTTTCTTTTTTTTTTTTTTTTTGCTTTTCTTTGTTTTAATCAAGTTGTTAATGTCATAAAAATTATATATAAAAAAATGTTCATCGAAAATTTCGAAATTTAAATAATAATTATTTTATATAAGCAAAATTAGACTTATCAATTTTTTACCCAACCTGAATTCACTCTCAAGTTGTAATCCGAATTATAACAGCTCAAATTCAAGTGACCCAACAATTATAGTATCAAACCCAATGCCCGAAAATGCTTGAAATCCGACCCGAACCAGTGATCCAATTTTTTCAATAAAATTATATATATATATATTAAGACTACATTATTTTATTAATTTCTCCATCCAAAATTTTAAATAACAATTAAATTTAATTTAAAAAAAAGGAAATTTCTAATTTTTTAAATTTTGAGTTGTAAAAGATAAAACGAAAAGAAAAAAGGTAAAATGAAAAATAATAATTAAATGGCATACCATGTACACTATTTTTCTATTTTTATTCTAAGCATATTTTATTTTTCGACTTTTTAAAATTAAGTATAATTTAAAACTTAATGATTATAAAATTAAGTTATATTTTAATTTTAATTTTAATTATTTATAAAATATCATATTAAAAAAAAATTTGCAGGGATTCCCGTAGGACGGATACCCCATTTTTCATTCCCGTTCCCGATTCTAGAACGGAAAATTTTTTCCACTCGCCCCTGTCCCCATCCCCGCGGAAAAAAATTTCAGGAATTTCCCGTCCCGAACGGGATGGATCCCCGCCGGGATCGAAAAACCCGCCCCGTGATCATCCCTAGCCACCATTGCCCCCACCACCATTGCCGCTACCATCTTTGCCACCACTACCACCACCACACTGCTACTAGCACCACCACCACTACCACACCATCGCCACCACTATCATCATCGCTACCGTCACCACTGCTACTGCCATTGCCATCATCGCTACTATCGCCACTGCACTGTCATCTCTACTACTGTTATCACCATCACCACCAGACTATCGTTGCTGCTACCACCCTTGCTGCCATTACCATATTGCTATTGCCGTCGCCATTGCTGCTTCTATCGTCTCTACCACCACTATCACTATATTATGATTTTTTTAATGTAATATATTTTAAATTTTGAATTTTATTAAATATTTATTATTTAATATTAATAATTAGATTATATATATGTATTAATGGATATTAGCATATTTTTTTTAAAAATAAATAGAATAATAGTTTTTAAACAGTTTTTGAAAAATAACTAATAAAAACTAAAAACAATATATGGATTTTAAAAAATAAAAAACAAAAAAGTTACCAAACACACCCTTATAGTTTGGTTTTTAGTTTCAATTCGATTTTTTTAGTTCTAATTGTAACTCGAAATTAGATCCAAATTAATCTGCTAAAAAATAAGTGACCCAATTTAAAAATAACGATTTAAAATCGAAAAAAATTGATCCGAAATAATTCGAATCCAAATTCACTCCACCCGATTGTCGGGTCTAGTGAATAGTGTTAATTAAATATTTTATCAGCATTTAAAAGATGTTCAACATCATAATAAAAGAATAATATAAACCTATTTTAAATCTTTAAAATGATCGGAAGCTCTTTTGTTATTTATATATATATATATATGCACGCGTGCCTAGTAGGATGTTTAAAGCCGATTAGAAAAACAAAAGTAAAACACATATATAATTAAGTTTTATGAAGGAGTGATAGTGTAAAATGTTAAAATTAAGATTTTAAAAATATATTTTCACTGAATTGCTTGAAATTTTAAATAGAAAGACGAGAGCAGATAGAAATTTCAACTTTTGAAAATATAAAGGGACAATAAATCATTAAAATTTTCAATCTTATAGATATGTCGAGAATAACAATACATATTTTAAATAGGAAAATAAATGGAATTTCGAGAAATTTGTTTTATTAGGATTATAATATAATTGTTTGCATATGAAATTTGTTTTGGTTAGCTGACTTAATAAGAAATGAAAATGTTTCTCTTGTTCATAAATCATGCTTGAAAGTTGAAATAGAAAGTTGAATTATAAGAGGAGACAACATAATTGAGAATGGAGGCTGCTTGTAGCCCAAAACCATGACCAATCTCAAAACCAATAACTTATCGGTAAGATTGTGACCACTCTCTTGTATTAGCCAAATGTAGGAGGACCACACTCATCTCCTAGCCTGGGCCCACCCAATGGGGTTGGCCTACCCAACCCTAACCGAACCGACATTCATTAGACGGACTTGTATATATTCACTCTCATTTCGTTCTCCTTTCTCTTCTCGATCAATCAAAACTAAAATACTTTCATAAAATGATAGTAATTTTTTGACATCTCAATTTTGATTCCAATTCATAAATTTAATTTTACTTTTATTTAATAAATGTGCACGAATCAGATCCAAAAAATTATAGTCAATTCGTACATTAAGTGAATTGAACTGAAATAGAAAAAGGAGGAGCCATAAAAATTCTTTTGAAGGGGCAAGAATTTTTTTTTTATATGGAGATTTAAAAAAAAATGAAACAAACCTTTATAGGACCAATGTTTGTTTCATTTTTTTTAAATCTCCATATATATATATATATATATATATATATATATATATATAAATTTTTGAACAATATTTTTTTCTGTTTCTATGTTTTTATCGCAGTGCTATGAATTTCTATCACAATTATATGGTAAATTATAAAATTTGGAGCTAATTTTAAAAACTTTTTTAACGTTTTACTTATATTTTAATTCAACATTCAACGTTTAAATTTTATCTAACGAAAAAGATAAATAAATTTTCATTAAAACTAACGGAAATTTAAATTTTGTATTCAAAAAAGCATTTTTTAATGAATAATAAATTTTATTAATTTAATAAAAAATCGAGATAATTTCTTTAAATTTTCTACTTTTATTTAAATATATGTCTAATATTTATAAAAAGGTCATAAATTTAAAAGTGAAATTTTCTAAATATTTTTTAATTATAAGAAAATTAAAAATTTTACTTATAATGTTTTTTTGGAAATATATTAGCTATATATTTAAATAAAAGTAGCAAATTCATTATTAATTTTTAATTATATTATTATTAAAAGTAAATAGAAATTTAGAAAATGATTTTTTTAAATAGAAAATTTAAATTTTCGTTAAATTTAATGGAGTCCTTCATTTTAAAAACATTATTATCCAATAAGTAAGAATCTAAATATTGAGTATTGAATTGAAATATAGGCGAAACGTTATGATTTTTTTTTTTTAAATTATCCCTAACATTTAAGTTAATAATTTGAAAATTAGTCACTCAATCTAATGTCACAAAAAAATTATATGAATTGACTTGAAATCTCGATATGATTCAAATTCATCTGACCCACCTATTTGATAGTCTAGTAATTTTTATTTAAGCATTTTCATATGATAATTGATAATACATCTTATAATTATATTGCATGCATGTATTTGAAAATAATTTTACATGATTACAAATCGAAATTGGGTCAACCTTTCACTTAAAATTCAATAACACCTCCAACCTAAAAACTATAACAAATCAAACTCTACTATATTATCAAAATTTGATTACACCTCTCTATTAGTATTGACACTCAGAAGTAGTACTGTTACTAATTAGATGGAAAAATTATCAGTAGTTCACTAATTAAAAGTCTGATTATTTTCCTAATTTGACTAGAATTCAAATCTTATTTTTCTATATTCCAAAAAGATATATTATAAAAAAAACTCTTAAATATTATTAGGAGAAATTGGATGTGCCTCGCCATTGTTGGGTTGTAGTTTTAAGGTCATTTTCATATTTACATTAATTTGGCTTCTATTTATATGTGTAACTAATTGTTGCGTGCAACTTAAGATTTGGCATGTAGAAAAGTATGAGGGTGCACCATCACGTGCTTGTGTTGCTCCTATGCTTGGGACAAGCCCATGATGGCCTAGCAACTAAATTCCATGGATTTTCTGTCTTTATTCTTGACATGTAGTTAATATATTCATATTTTGGATTTTTATTTTTCCCTTTTAGTCATTGTCGGCAATTAAAAATCAACAAACTAGACGTAATCCAAATAAATATATTTTAGATTTTTTTTGAATTGAACCAAAAAACAAAACCATTTATTAATAAAAAAAACTATTTTCAGCTTTAAAAAAGTAAAATTAAATTTACCACTATTAGAAAGTATGTTAGATGTGGGCATGTGGGTTATAAACTACCCATAATATAAGGTGGTAAACCACCATTTTATGTAACCATCCACATTACTTAAGGTGTTCCATATATTTTTCACTTTTTAATTGGTAACCGCCCTATATATACTCATTTAACTTTTTTTAGATTACATTTTAATCGAAGGAAGTGATTTACAAAAAGGTTTAAGTTACAAATTTATTCTTAATATTTAATAAAAAACAATTTTATTCTTAATTTTTTAGTTAATGCAATATTATCCTGTATGTTTTAAAATTTTTAAAACATATTATTTTAGTGTCACATTTCAAAAAATTATTAAAAAAGTTTTAAAATATATAATGTAATATTATATCAAATAAAATATTAGATATAAAACTGCATTGCTTATCAAATATTAATAGCAAATTTACACTTTTAGCTTTTACAAAAATTATATATGAAGAAGATTGTATTGGATTCTAAGATTTGTATATTTTTTGTCATCAAAATACACGATCAAGTCAAAGAGTAAAAACTTTGAAGAATCAATTCAAAAATTAAAGGCACAAATCAATTATTAATGGCCAGAAGTTAGTATCATATTCTGCATTTGCCTAAATTGTATGTATTCAGTGTTACATTCACTACAAGAAAAATTTAATTTACCAACGGAATTTAGCGACGGAAAATGGCGAAGGAGATCCGATTGTAGGTACTTTTGCCGACGTATTCCGTCGGTAAAATTACCGACGGAAATAATTATTCCGTAGGCAAATTTCCGACGGAATTATAAATTCCGTAGGCAAATTTAACGACGGTAGTATATTTCCGTCGGTAAATTTGCCTACTGCTAAAACAATTACGACGGAATTAACCATCACTATTCCATCACTAAAAATATTATATATTTTTAAGAAAATATTCTAATTAGCAGGTAATCGGAATTTATAAAGGAATTAAGCAAAACCAAATAAACCTATAATTAACAAACATATAATTCCAGCTAAACAAAGTGAAAATTTAATTTCTTTCACAGAGTTCAAACTCACATTCTGTCCTAGAAAAAATCTGAAATGAAAAAATTACAAGTAAAATTCTATTAAAAAAGGTGAATAGTGCACTAGTTATTAAAAAATGTCATGAAAACATGACTGAAGTGAGAAACAAAAATAATTGAGGTATATTTTAATAGTTCTAATACATGGTTAATGATAGCAAACATGACTCAACTACATTGCTTATCAAATATTAATAGAAAATTTGCACTTTTAGCTTTTACAAAAATTATATATGAAGAAGATTGTATTGGATTCTAAGGGCCTGTTTACTTACAGAAAACTGCACCAGTTTTTCAGAAAATTTTTCACAGAAAACAGAAAATAGAGATCATGTTTATTTTCATCAATTTTCTAAAATAGAAAACAGAAAATGAATTTTTCAGTGTTTCAAAATAAAGAAGAAATTGAAAAACTAATAAAAAATATTTTCCAAATTTTCTAAATGATATTAATACACACAAACATATATACATATGTACGTACGTACATATATACATACGTACGTACGTACATACATACATACATACGTACATACATACATACATACATACGTACGTACGTACGTACATACATATACATATGCATGTTCATGTATATGTATATGTAGTACATACATACATACGTACATATGGATATGTATATATATGTATATACATACACACACATACATATGCATATGTATATGTATACATACATATGTATATGTATGTATATATATGTGAATATATACACATACAAATGCATATACAAATATACATACATACATACATACATACATACATACATACATACATGCATGCATGTATGCATGTATGTATATATGTATCGATATACATACATATACATATAAATATGTATTTATACATATACATATACATATACATATACATATACATATACATATACATATACATATATGCACATACACACACATACATATTCATATACATGTATTTGTATGTGCTTGTATATACATACATACATACATACATACATACATACATACATACATACATACATACATACATACATACATACATACATATGTATGTACATACATATATATACATATGGATATGTATATATATATATAAATACATACATACATACACATACATGTACAATATATGTATTCATAAATACATGTGTATGTATGTGTATATATTCACATACATATGCATATACATATACATACATACATACATACGCATGCACATACATACATACATACATACATACATACACACACACACACACACACACACACACACACACACACACACATACATACATACACACACACATACATATATAAATGTATGTATGTATGTATTTATGTATGTATGTATGCATACATATACATGTAATATCTATATGTATGTATATATATATATATACATACGTGTGCGTGTGTGTGTATACACACACACACAAATAAACGCTCCAGTTTTCCATTTGTTGTTAAATAAACGCATTTTCTAAATTTTCTACGAAAAATAAATACTCCAATTTTCTAAGAAAATATAAAATAGAAAACAAAAAATTATTTTCTGTAAGTAAATGCACCCTAAGCTTTGTATATTTTTTGTTATCAAAATACACGATCAAGTCAAAGAGTAAAAACTTTGAAGAATCAATTCAAAAATTAAAGGCACAAATCAATTATTAATGGCCAGAAGTTAGTATCATATTCTGCATTTGCCTAAATTGTATGTATTCAGTGTTACATTATTAATTTAGGGTGTGTTTGGTAAAATTTTTTTTTTATTTTTTATTTTTTAAAATCCATAAACTATTTTTAGTTTTTGTTATTTGTTTTTCAAAAACTGTTTAAAAACTATTCTTCTATTTATTTTTTAAAAAAATATTCTAATATCCATTAATACATATTATATATATATAATCTAATTATTAATATTAAATAATAAATATTTAATAAAATTCAAAATTTAAAATATATTACATGAAAAAAATCATAATATAGTGATAGTGGTGGTAGTGACGGTAGAGGCTGCAGTGGCAACGACAGTAGCAGTATGGTGGCGGCAGTGACAGTGGTAGTAGCAGCGATAGTCTGGTGGTGGTGGCGATGATATTAGTAGAGATGGCAATGCAGTGGCGATAGTAGCGATGATGGTGATAGCAATAGCAGTGGTGGCGGTAGCAGTGGTGGCAACGGTGTAGCAGTGGTAGTGGTGTTAGTAGTAGTGTGGTGGTGGTGGTGGTGGCAAAGATGGTGGCAGCAGTGGTGGCAGTGGTTGTAATGATAGTGATGGTGTGGTGGTAGTGGTGAAAGTAGTAGTGTGGTGGCAAAGCTAGTAGCGGTAGTGGTGGCAATGGTGGTGGTAGTGGCGGTGGCAGTGGTGGCGGCGGTGGCGATGTGGTGGCGGCGGCAGCATAGCGGTGTGGTGGTGGCGACGACGGTGTGGTGCCGGTTGCAGCGGTGGTGTGGTGGTGGCAGTGACGATGGTGTGGCGGTAGTGGCAGTGGCGGTAGTAGTAGTGGTGGTGATGTGGTAGTGATGGTGGTGTGGTGGTGGTAGCGGTGGTGATAATAAGGATGAAGTAATTAAATTATTGATAAAAACAAAACCATAAAAACCAAATTTTAAAGATTTTTAATTTTTTTTTATTGCCAAAATCACTTCTTAAATTTTTGTAGAAATGAAAACGGAAACAAATTTCCCGAACATGTTTTTATTTTATTTTTAAGAAAAAAAATCAAAAACAAAAAATTAAATCATTTTCGAACACACCCTTAATAAATAAAGGTGTAATCCATATTATTTTCATTGATTTTAATATAAGGTGAATTCAAAATAATGGTTAATGGATTTGTAAAGAATATTATAGGTACTAGAATTTTATTGTAGGATAAGAAAACCTTCCCCCTCCCTTTACTAAAGTTACATTGACAAAAAAAAAAAGAAAAAAGAAACGAGAAGGAAAGAGTAGGAGTGAGTAAAAAAAAAACGAAAATATGATTGGCAGCAAAATTGCTTCAAAATCGAATTAATTTTTACAGTAAATCGATCCTATGATCCCGGTTACAGTTTTAATTTTTACATTTTTGGTTTTTTTTTTTATCACGGTTTGGATTAGTTCACGGTTAACCGGTTCATATATATATATATATTTATTTCTTTCTAAAATTTACATAAAATAATACTTTAAAATATAATTTTATTTTTATACTTTATTTTTTTTATTTTTCTATAAAATTTATATAATACTTTAAACTAAATTTATATTATGTCATTCTCTTTAATTATATAGTAATATTTATATGTAATATCTGATTAAATTTTATATAGGTTATTTTTTTTATTATATATTGGTTTTCATATTTTACATAATAACATTTAATTGCATTTTTTTATATTTTAGAGTCTACATTATAACTTTTAACATTATCCAAAATTTTATTTGACTTAGAATCAACTATATTAATTTTTAACAAATATTAATTCTATTTTATAATATTAGCTATTAATTTATAGAACATAAAGTTTGGCTAATAAATTATGTTTGTTTTGTGATTTTTATTGTAAATTACTTTGCACATGTAAATTAAACTGAATTTTTTCTTATTTTTTATATAATTTTATATTATAAATTTTAATGGTTAAAAAAATATTGATTAACCAAACCAAAAATCGAAATCGATAGATTGGTTAACCGAATATAACAGTCTGCTTAATGGTTAGTGATTTTAAAAAATCGATGGTAATGAACTGATTAATTTTTTTACTTATGAACCGGTTAATTGGTCCATGCTCACCCCTAGGAAAGAGTGCATAAATTTATTTTTGCATAGAGAAGGTGTTTGCAATCATCAATCAAGGTTAGTATTTTATTTTTCTCTCTTATAATATGAATTCCAATTGAATGGTTGAATCAATTGTGTTATAAATGATTTTGGAAAAAAAAATCTAGACTTAAAATATTGTTTAAAATATTAAAATTTCAATTATATGTGGTATCAGAATCTGATCATCATGATACTTTGATTTGCATTAAAGTAGCCACTAATATTGTTTAAGGTTATAGAATGCAATTAATATTATTTTATTGCTTTCGCTATAATTTTGCATGAATTATATAATTAATTTCATGTTTATATGTTTTTTGTTTACTATAATTATTGAATAGTATGTGTTCTTGAATCAAGAATAAATCTTATGGTTAAATAATTAATCATATTGAGATTGTATTATTGGTGAGTATTTGTAATTGGGTTATTTTGCCTACAAGTCAATTTGGATTTTGGTTGGATCAAGTATAAATTATAGTTTGGGATTGAAGTTTGCCGGAAATAATTTCCGTTTTAGAAATCAAAGGGTTGAAGATGGTTAATTACGTTTTGTCCTTATAGTTTTCAGACCATTCTATTTAGTAATAAAAATTACATTATTTGGACTTTACATATTATCGTTATAGATTATAGTTAAATTCCCAAATTTATTTATACTTAATTAAATGTTTACTATATAGAAAACTTGTTAGTTACCAAAGTGACTTTACTTGAAAAGATATTTAGACATTTAATTTACATTCTTTCAATGTGTGTGCGTGTGTATATATATATATATATATATATATATATATATATATATATATATATATATATATATATATATATATATATATATATATATATATATATATATATATATATATATATATATATATATATATATATTTGTTAGCATCATTATGGATTAAGAATATGTATTTAAGTATCACTCAAAGTTGAACTTAAATATGTAAATTAAAGATTATTATTATTATTATTATCTAAATCCATTAATTGTAATCAAAGCATTAACGTATGAATTTGTATTACATTTGTAGTTTTTAATAATTTGTTAGCTATGAGCAATGGTTTGATAAAGTTCAATAGGCTAAACTATGCCAATTGGTTTGAGCAAATACAATTTAAGTTGGGTATTATGGACAAGGATCTGACATTAGTTATTAAGAATTTTGCAACCATTACTGAGACTAGTATAAAAGTTGAAAAGAGATATTTCGAGGTTCGGGAAAGTCTAATAGATTGAGTCTAAACTTGATTTGATTGAAAATGGCTAAAATTGTTAAGCCATTAATGCCTAATACATATAATGTAAGGGAATTCATGATGAAAATCAAGGAAAAATCACAATCAAATATAGCTGACAAGTTTATTGTAGGAAACTTAATGAGTGAATTGACGACCAAGAAATTTGATTGGTGGAGACACTGGGTCCGAACAAAGTTATCCAATGAGAAAAATATTTCTCTTATAAAGACAAGGAATCATAAGCTCTAGGGTCTCTCTATATTCTGGGTCTTTTTGTAAAAAAAAAGGTCAAAATCAAAGTCAAATAAACTCACTCCTTTGACTCAACTGAGTCTAAGCCGTGACTGGGCCTTTGGTTATAAAAAACTTTATTTCCTTTGAAAAATTCAAAATTTTTCCTTTTTAAAACATCTTCAGTTTTTTTTTAAAGTTTTTAGACTCTCTTCTCCATTTTTCTTCCTATTTCCTCAGATCGGCTCTCCAATATTTAGTTTTTGAAAATTTCTTCTGGATAACCTTGTAAAGGAGATGAGGAACACATAAAATTGTTAACTGCAATAAAGTTAACCTTGATTTTATTTACAATATTTTTATTATTTTTGCTTAAATCTAAGTCATGCAACTCTTTTAAAAGGTATTTGTTGTGTGGTAGGATATTATATTTTTCCTATGTTAAAAGCTCCATTTTTATTTATGTTGTATTGTCTTTTTATAAAAATCATTTTTTAAAGTGTTTCTTTATTGTATTTTTGATTTGGGTTACACTTTTTTGGCAAAGATTTGCATTGAAACTGAGCCAACTTGGAGTGACTTTTGACTCAATAATCATGAGTTACACCTGAGTCACACCTATAAGTCATAGAGTCACGAGTTAAAATTATATTTCTTAAATATCTTTTTATTTTATGTGTGTTTATTTATTTGTCTATATTTTTTATTTGTATTATGTTTTTTTTCCTATCTCATATATTCATATATTCATTTTATTATTATCCTCTATATATTATATTATATTATATTATATTATATTATATTATATTATATTATATTATATTATATTATATTATATTATATTTATGTTTAGGTTTATTATATTTATGTTTATGATTATATATATTTATGTTTTTTATATACATATATTTATATTTATTATATATATTATGTCCATATATATATATATATACATATTTACTATATTATATATTAATATTTATTATATTATATGTTTATATCTATAATTATATTTATGTTCATTATATTATATATATTTATATTTATCATTTTATATTATATATTTATTTATTGTGCTATATATTGTATATATTATATCATATATGTTTATATTATATTATATTATATTATATTATATTATATTATATTATATTATATAATTTATCTTTTATTAATTTAATTTAAGTTATTTTATACATTTTATTTATTTCACATTATGCATTAATGTGTATTTCTGAGTGCAATCTGGTGGACATAGCATAGCTAATTTATTAGACATTATATGTACTTAATTAATTTATTATTTAGTATACAATTGATGCAATGAAAAAGGGATTTTACCATTCAATGAAACATGCCAACAACAATATTTATATTAATTAATTTGGATTTTTATTAATAAAATAGGACTATTGTCCAATTTTATATCATAAAAATTACATGTAAATAATTAAAATTTTTATAATGTAAAAGATTTTGTACATAATTAATAAGCACAAGAATTTTCTAATAGAATGGGATTAGTCATCCTATTTTTACTTAAAACGCACAATAAAAGCCTTTTCATAAAAATATATGCGGAAACCAATGGTCCCATAAAAAATCATAATGAACCATCTATTTTATGGATATTTTGAATGCCATGATTTACTGCTTTATATATCATGTTTTATAGTTTTCATATGTGATTGAGTACACCTTTATTTTTTTTGCATGATTATGCATGTGAGAAGATGGATAAAATAATTAATTTGAAAGCCCAATTATATTGCACCAATCGAAGGTATAAATAAAAATAAGGTTCCAAATGCTATTTGATTTTAGCCTCATAGGATCGAAACACTTCTTTCTAATGTTTTAATAAAAACTCCTTTTTACCTACCTTATGGTGGCCAATGAAACTCATTTCATGGTTGATTGCCAACAATGGATTAGAGGTATTTTAAGATGTTGTCTTATGCCTTTTTGAGGCTTGGAAAATTGGGTCAAATCTCTTAACCATTGCAAAGCGACTGATCATTCTTGTGGGAGACCTCCATTAGATCGACCATCAAAGTGGGTCCTGATCAAAAGACGAAATGATCTCTGTGCCTAAGTGCTTATTTTTCTCTCTTCTCCTTTTTAACCAAAAGGAAGAAAGGATGCCTTTTAAATGGTATGCGCATGTCACAATTGGTCTCAACCTATCCGTGATCATGTAATAGGTATGTCAAATCTAGCTACAAAGCTAAAATCAATAGGCACAGATGTGAGTGAATCCTTCCTAATACAATTCATTATTAACTCATTTCCTTCTATATTTGGTTAGTTCCAATTGAATTATAACACTCTTAAGGAGAAAAGGAACTTTCAAGAAATCAAAGCCATATTGGTGCAGGAGGAAAGGAGATTAAAAAAAAAATGAAAGAACACTCTATTCATCTTATAGTACATAATAAAGCTAGTAGCAGAAAGGAAAAGTTAGAAAAGAAGAACAACAAGAAGGACAAAGCATTAATAAATCTTAACGAGGGCTAAATCCATAAAAGCCAATGTTGTTTCTTCTGCAAAAAATCGATCACCTCAAGAAAGATTGCCCTAAGAGAAAGGCTTGGTTAAAAAAGAAAGTTAAGTACTATGTTTTAGTATGTTTCTAATCAAACCTTATTTAGATGCCCAATAATACCCGGTCATTATATTCAGGTGCAACTGCTAATGTGTCACATGTTATGCAGGGATTCCTTTCAATCTTAACCATAAATAGAGTGGAAGAGTTCTTGTATATAAGTAATAGAATGAAGGCATAAATAGAAGGAATTAGGGAGTACAAATTGATCTTACACACCAGTTATAGTATAGATCTTGAAAAGTGTCTTTATGTTCCTGGATGTATTAAAAATTTCATTTCTATTAGTAAGTTGGGTAAGATAAGTTCAAATTATAATGTTAGAAATGATGTTTTTTCTTTGTAAAAATGACATTACTATCATGCTTTTGGTATATTAATGATTTTGAATTCGCGTTTTATGTTGAACATAATATTGGTAATAAACTTAGTGCACATAATGAACACTTGTGACATCAAAGGTTAGGTCATATATCTAGAAAGGGTGTAAATTAGTGAAAAGTGAAATCTTATCTCAACTACATTTTACTGATTGAGATGTGTGTGTGGATTGAATTAAAGGAAAACAAACCAAACACATATCTAAGAATTCAACCATAAGAAGTACTAAGTTACTTGAATTAATACACACTGATATATGTGGTCTATTTCATGTTTTATCTTGGGGCAGTGAAAAGTATTGTATTACCTTTATTGATAACTATTCATGTTATTGTTATCTCCATTTACTACATGAAAAGTCTCAATAAATAAACATTTTTTAGGTGTTCATTAATGAGGTTGGAAGGCAGTTAGATAGAAAAGTGAAAGTAATAAGGTCTGATAGAGGTGGTGAATATTATAGTAAATATAATAAGAATGGACAATGTCTGTTGGGTTTTGGCAAAATAATTAAATTAAACTACAGTGGAATAAAATCAAAACCAAGTGATCCAATTAATTCAAAGGAGAAGTTAATCAATTAACAACCTGTTTAAGTGTAAAAATAGTCAATTCTCTTATTGATTTTGATTGGTTCCATGTCTTATCTGCTTGAAACCAAAACAAATTTTAGGTGCTGCTCTAAAAAATGACCACCTTTTATTAGTATCAACACTCGAATGGGATAAATGAATCTGTAAGGGGTGCTAGCTTATTTATTGGTGGCTAGGGTTTTAATTTATATGCCTTTTTTTCTCAAAAAATGGTAGAATGTTTCTCACCTTATTCAAAACGGTTGCCTTTCTAAAAGGTGAGTATTAGGGTTTTGTTATATATATATATATATCCTCAGATCCTGCAACGTGTTTGGTATTAGAGATAAGGAGGGTCATAAATTTATTCATTTATATCCTTAGATCCTACAACGTCTTTGGGGTTGTAGATTTATAAGATGGATTATTGGTAATTTTTAAAATTAATTACTTTGGAAAGAATTAAAATATTATTTGGATAAAGAATAGTTGCTGGGTAGTAAGTCTCGTGTCTGTCGATTGTGATAGGCATTTAGGGTGGTAATCCTTTGCAAGGTTATTTAGATAAAAAATAATATTTTTTTTTTCAAAATTAATTAATCTTCAAAATTATGGATAATTTATTTTGTAAAACTACTTCTTTTTCTAGTTCTTCTACCACAAATTCTACGGATCAAACTCAAAAATTATCAATAGTGAAGAAATCACTATTGAAGATTTTCAAAAATCAATTAATAATGGAAAGATTCCAAAAATTAAACAAAATCATGTTTATGAAAATAGTCTATTTCAAAACCTTCTTAAAATCGATTTTATTATCAAAACAGAAGAGAGAGATGTTCAAATCTCAAAACCTTTTAAAACTATTCATCTTATCTCACAAAAAAAACTTTACAAAAACACCAAGACAGGAAATGTAATTTCATACATATAGGCTTTGTCCAAGTGGGAATCAAACTTTTAATAAGAGGAGATTTAAACACCTCAATTTTTTTTATGCTTTAAGGGATGAAAGATTTTTAAATTTTCAAGACTTAATAATAAGCTTAGTAGAATCAAGTCTTTGTTAAGGACCGATTTCTTTTGAATGCCATCCAAATTTTTTTTATTATCTTTGAAAGGTCCAAATATTTTGAAATCCTTGGTTTTATAAATCAAAACCCATAATTACAAAATGTTGGAAGGATCTATTCTAGTAGCCATCATTGATAGAATGCATTATAAAGCAATGGTTTCTGCTTTTACTACAAGAAACAATGTCAAAAACAAAAGGTGTGAAACTCTATTTTTACAAACAAAATTGTCAAAAACTAATATGGTAATTCCAAAAACCATACTTTGACAAAACATAAAGGTTTTAGAAGGTGTTGTAAAGCAAAAATCTCTACAACAATCAAAACCAAACACTCATTTAAGGAAAATAACCCAGTATAGTGATTGAAGGGCAAAAATTTCAAGAACTTTCAGCTATTAATATTCAGATGTTGGTTCCTCCATGAGTACTGTAGATTTAAGGAGAGCCTCAAAATTACCCTTAGTCATCCACCTTCCAAATAAGGCAAAAAGATTTCAAAAACCAAGACTTTTTTTTGTTCAAGCATTCTAAGTGTTTTTTTTTCAAAACATTGCTTATTCAAAAACAGTGCCTCATCAAATTTTTACAAAATATTAAGTTTCTAGTAAGGAATAGCAAAATGTTTTACTACCAACTTCACCATCTTTTTTTATAACAATAGAAAATGTTATTAATGAATTAAATGTCATTGAAAAAGAATTTGAATTTGAAAAAAATTTCGTGCATGAAGAATTTTATACATCTCAAAATCTAGAAAAAAAAAAACTTGGTTCTTCAAAAATTTTCTAGATGAAAGAAAAGAAATACAAAATGAATATTACAAATTTTTTCTAAAACATAAGACTCACATTTTTTCTACGACAGGTTTGAAATTTATGCATCTCAATCCAAATTTCATACCATTTAAAGAAAACTCAAAATCTGTTAACCCTATAACTTTTAGAAATAAGGTTATAGAATATAAAATGTCAGAATGTAGGAAAATTCAATCAGAACACCCACCACTAAGAAAAATAAAGGTAACATATTTGAGCTAAACTGTAGATGATGCCCCTTATAAAATCCCAAATGAAAACATAGATAGAGATATTAAAAATATTCTTTAACAAAACAATTTCACAAACACTTACCTTAAAAAAATTGCAAAATAATTGACTAAGATAGAATAAAACCAAAAAACCTCCATTTCCCTGATTGAAATAACATATTGAAAACTTAAAAGCCTAGTTTTTAAACCTTTTCAAATCTCAAAAACTAGCCAAAAGCTATTCAAGGAGGGTAGATTAGAATTTACCCAAGCCTTGCATGACTAGCTTAGCAAAATAGACCATTCCTCTACCTCTATACCCATGGTTGCCCAATACACCCTTGAAAAAAACAAAATTGTTAGCACTTTGGATTAAGTTTTCAGTCCTGAAGAAGACTAATAACCAACCTAAAATTTGGATTTGTTCAGACTCTATTGGTAAAAAGGCAAACCTCTTGCCATTACAACAAACCCATACTTAGGCATAAAAAATAGACCAAACATATTGTCTTAATCTAAATTCAATGTTACGATTGTCTATGAATGGAATATAGATGGTATGTCTAAATATAACATCCTCAATCTTCTACAATAAATGACTATGGTATTAAATGGTTACAAAATTCAAACCAACACATCTGATAGGGCCATAGCTAAACTTCTGATAGCATGTTTTTCAGGCCAATTAAAAGGTTAGTGGGATTACCATCTCACTCCTCAATAGCAATTAGAAATCCTAGGTGCCATTCAAACCACAAAGGAAGGAATTCCCATCCTCAATGAGATAGGAAGCCAAATTTCAGATGCTGTAGTAACCCCAATCCATATGATTAGTCTGCATTTTATAGGTGACCCGTCTCATTTAAAAGACAAAAATGTAGAATTTCTTTTAAGCCTTAGGTGTAAAAAGCTTTTTGATTTCAAAATTACAAAAATACTTTTTTAATTAAGGTAATGCTTAGAGAGGATTTCAACCAAACGTTTTGGAAAGAAAAATTCTTAGCATGCTTACCAACTCTTCTAGGAGAGAAAATTAGAAACAAAATCAAAGCCATTTTTGGAATTAACCAAATCCCATATAATAAGTATAGAGAATTGGTTAGTTTCACTTAAAAGAAAGGATTAAAAATCTGTCAAGATTTAAAACTCCAAAAACATTTAAAATGGGAAATGAAAAAACTGGAGAAGAACTAGGATCTTTCTGCAAACAGTTTGAAATTCCCATAGGAAAACAAATAAAAGACTACGGAGGTTCTTGCTCCAAGTCTTACAGAAAACTCACAAAAGATTTTCTTCAAAACCTAACAACGAAGAATTCTACAAAAAATCTAAACCTAAAAAAACATAAAAAATTTAGAAAATATTTTAAACCTCAAAAACCAAAAGAAGTTACTTGTTACAAATGTGCAAACTTGGTCATATTTGAAAATATTGCAAATTAAACAAAAAACTTCACTAGTTAGAGGTTAAAGATGAAATAATTCAAAAAGTTTCAACACTTTTGCTTGAAACCTCATAAAGTGAAACTCAAACAGGATCATCAAAAAATGATGAGCCTTTGCAATTTAATGAATTGACAGCCCTTGATTCCTTTAGTAGTGAGTCGGGTACTAATTCAGAATCTCAAAAATCTATTAATGTCTTAACAAAAGATCAAGAATTAACCTTGATATCATCAAACAAGTGGGCATATCATAGAAAAATCTTTTAAAATCCTTTGAAGCAAAACCCACTAAGACTTTCACTCCTTCATCTTCATCTTTATCTTCATCTTCATCTTTAATCCAGAACAATACCTATGACTTAACAAAAATCTTAGATATAAAAACAAAGACGAAACCTCTTGTTACTATCCAATAACTTCAAAAATAAATTAGGATAGTTAAATAGGAATTAAAAACTCTTAATTAAAAATAAGAACCTAATTCAAAACTTCTTCAAACAATTATCTCTCAAATCATAGAACAAAGTTCTAACGAGGAGGAGGAAGAAGCTGAAGAAGAAAATAAAACACAAAAATTAAATTGAAAACTTAGAAACAATCTCAGATGATTTCTTGTTTGTTTTATGAACAATCACAACAAGCAAATATCTTATCAAAATCACACTTTTTTTCATAAGATTTAAAAATTGAAACAATTGCTTTTTTTGATACAGGGGTAGATTTAAATTGTTAAAAAAGTTGTATTGCTCTAAAAAGATTTTTTGAAGAAACAAATGAAAAGCTCACAACAATTAATAACTAAAAAATGATTATCAAAAGTAAAACCGAAGCTTCCATCAAGAATGGAAGTATTTTAATTAAAACTCCTTTAGTTTTACTGAAAAATATAAATCATAGTGTTATATTAAAGACCCTTTTCATTAACATGATAACTTATTATTCTATCAACTATGACAATATTTCTTTCAAAATAAAAGGAAATAAACTTGTTTTCCCATTCATTGAAAAACCCATAATAAGAAATTTAAAATTTTTAAAAGCTTGTTCTGTTTACAAAAATGAATTAAATTGTATAATTCAAGGAAAACAGAAACATTTACATTTTCTCAAACAATATATTTTCGTTTTTAAAATTCAAAAATAGTTGGAAAATGATTTGGTAATTTTTTTTATTTTCAAAAATTAATTGAAATAGAAATTTATTCAGACTTGCCAAATGCTTTTAGGAAGAAAAAACAACATATGGTAGATTTGCCATATGAAAATGAACTTTTAGAAAAAAAATTCCAATAAAAGCTAGACCAATTCAAATAAATTGTGAACTCGAAGAACATTGTAGAAAAGAGATTCAAGGTTTACAATCAAAAGGTCTAATTATAAAATCTAGGTCTTTCTAGAGTTGTGCAGCTTTATATATTAATAAACATTTAGAGATAGAAAGAGATCCATCGAGTCTTGTAATAAATTATAAACCTTTAAACAAAGCATTAAAATGGATTCTATGTTTGATTCCAAACAAAAAAGATCTTTTGCAAAATCTTCATTTTGCATTTATATTTTCAAAGTTCAATTTAAAATCAGGTTTTTGGAAAATATAGATTGATCCAGAAGATCGTTACAAAACAACCTTTATTGTTCCATTTGGGCAATACAAGTGGACAGTGATGCCATTTGGTTTAAAAAATGCTCCTTCAGAATTTTAAAGAATAATAAATTAGATTTTTAACCTATTTTAAAAATTCTATGTTGTTTAAATTGATGATGTCCTTATTTTTTCAGAATCAATTGAAAAACATTTTAAAAACCTTAAAAATTTTTTCTACGTTGCAAAGAAAAATGGTCTAGTTGTTTCAAAACAAAAAATCTCTCTTTTTCAAACATTTTGCTGATAAATTTCCTGACAAAATCTTAGACAAAATCCAACTTCAAAGGTTCTTAGGGAGTCTAAATTATATCTTAGATTTTTGTCCAAACATCAACTATCTAGCAAAACCTCTGCATGATAGAGTAAAGAAAAACCTAATTGTATGGTTTGATGACCACACTAAGATTGTCCAACAAATTAAAAGTAGGTCAAAGAAATCCCATGCCTGCATTTAGTAAACCCTTCAACTATTGGGAATTATCGGTTACATGCATCTCATACATAAGCGAAATTTAAAAATGTTTAACTAATAGATCTGATCTTGCTATGAATTTACAATATAAATATTAATGAGAATAAAAAAATCACCTTTGATTTTTGTTGAATAGTTGATTTTCCTTCTCACTGGGTTATCGCAAACCATAGTGTCCAAAATTGAATACCTCTAATGAGTAATCCATACTAGAGAAGGATTTAATGAACCAACAAAGGAGGAGAACAAGGGCTGGCCAAAATCCCCTTGATGCTAGCAAGGGGGTGGCGACTAGGGTTGAGAGAGTGAGAGAAACTCTTTTTGCTTAATTGTTCACCTTAACCCTAATACCCTATCACTTGGATTTTTATAGTTAGGTTGAAAATCTAACTTCATAATAGGATTGGACTCTTTAAAATTTCTGGAGAAATATTAAATGAGCTTCTGGAATTATTAATAATTTATTTAGGATCAATTAAATTCAATTTAAGTCCTTTCACAAAAGATTACGCACAAAACCCACAAACTAGGTCCTTTGTGCATATACTTGGATTTAATCACCCAAATGAATTCCAAATCCATCCAAATTAAATATGCGGGCTCCATAACACTTATGAAATATATTTAATTTATTTTGGTCCAAGAATTAGGCCTCTAAGGCCTTTTACTAGGGCATGGCATGTAACCCTTCCTCTAGAAGGTTTCTGTGCCAAAGCCATTCTTCTGGGTCCCTTTTAATTTCTCCAATGGATCTATTAATTATTATATCAGCCTTATAATATTTCAATTAGGTCTATTTTACAGAACATTTCTAAAAAGTTCTGCGAACAATTTTACTTGACCATAATTAATTAAACTCTTTAGTTAATTATTCTTTTATTCACTTCTCTACTCCCATAATAATATCAAATATTATTATCCTTGTCATTTTACCATTTTATCCTTTTCTCTATATGTGTGTGACCTATTGGGTTCCTGTCCATATTGGCAGTATAATATGTAATTGTGAGTTCTATTCAAACTCACATGATTTAAACTTCTTTAAATCATTTTATCAATCCCTATTGATATTTAAGATATATTATTATACAAGTCATGATTGGCCTCTAGCTAGGCATCATGACTACCCAAATGTCAGGAAAGTCAAGTGGTTTGACTATACCCTTCCATAGAAACAGTTACCGTGCAATTACTCCTTTCACCACTCTTATCTCAATTAGATTCTAAGTATGGATTTCTATCAACTCATATAAATCTAATTATATATGTTCTATTAATTTAACCATTGTTCCCAAAATTGCCTTTATGGATCTCTATCCATCATGGCATATTACTCTGGCCAGAGATTCTCTGAACAAGGTAATTATAGAATCATGCGAGATAACTTTCCTTAATAAATTTGGGATGGTGAATCCTTTGTTAATCACTCAAGTATCTTCAAGTAGGTCATGACACATCCAACCTCCTAACTATGTTCACCTCTAGTTGGAAGTAATCAGTTATGGAGTCAAAGTATACCACTTGCTACTTAAGATAACTTTAGTGATCTCAAGTCTAAGGATACTTACACAACCGCTATGAAGAGATTCCTCACTGACATAGATTTAATATCCATGTGAGGATTCTCTTTGCAGGTCTCTAATGAACTTTTTCTTCTAACAAGCATCCACATGTTAGCTTTGATTATCTTCTATAATCACAGTTATGAGAACCACTGCTTGAACAAGTGGATGTGATTATGGAAGATAATCAAATATAACATGTGGATGCTTGTTAGAAGAACAAGTTCAATGGAGACCTTCAAAGAGAATCCTCACATGGATATTAAATCTATGTTAGTGAGGAATCTCTTCATAGCGGTTGTGCAAGTATCCTTAGACTTGAGATCACCAAAGTTATCTTAAGTAGTAAGTGATATATTTTGACTCCATAACTGATTACTTCCAATTGGGAGTGAACATAGTTAGGAGATTGGGTATATCATGACCTACTTGAAGATAGTTGAGTGATTGACAAAGGATTCACCATCCCAAATTTAATAAGGGAAGTTATCTCGCATGATTCTATAATTGCCTTATTTAGAGAATCTCTGGCCAGAGTAATATGCCAAGATGGATAGAGATCCATGAAGGGCATTTTGGCAATAATGGTTAAATTAATAGAACATAAATAATTAGATTTATATGAGTTGACAAAAATCCATACTCAAAATCTAATTGAGATAAGAGTGGTGGAAGGAGTAATTGCACGGTAATTGTTTCTATGGAAGGGTATAGTCAAACCACTTGACTTTCCTGGCATTTGGGTAGTCATAATGCCTAGCTAGAGGCCAATCATGACTTGTATAATAATATATCATAAATATCAACAGGGATTGATAAAATGATTTAAAGAAGTTTAAATCATGTGAGTTTTGAATAGAGCTCACAATTACATATTATACTGCCAATATGGACAGGAACCCAATAGGTCACATACATATAGAGAAAAGGAAAAACTGGTAAAATGATAAGGATAATAATATTTGATATTATTATAGGAGTAGAGAAGTGAATAAAAGAATAATTAATTAAAGAGTTTAATTAATTATGGTCAAGTAAAATTATTTGTAGAACTTTTTAGAAATGTTCGGTAAAATGGACCTAATTGAAATATTGTATTTCATAATTAATCATTATTGGACTATAAGTGTTATAGGGATGATATAATAATTAATAGATCCATTGGAGGAATTATAAAGGCCCAAAGAAGTGAAGTTGGCATAGAAGACCTCCAAAAGAAGGGCCACATGCCAACTCCAAAACAGAAGGCCTTAGAGGCCTAATTCTTGGACCAAAATAAATTAAATATGTTACATAAGTGTTGTGGAGCCTACATATTTAATTTGGTTGGATTTGTAATTCATTTGGGTAATTAAATCTAAGTATATGTACAAAGGGCCTAGTTTATGGGTTTTGTGCATAGTCTTTTGTGAAAGGGTTTAAATTGGATTTAATTGAGCCTAAATAATTATAAATAATTTCATAAGCCCAATTAATAATTTTCCAGCAATTTTAAAGAGCCCAATCCGATTATGAACTTGGATTTTTTAACCTAACTATAAAAATCCAAGAGATGTGGAATTAAGGTTAAGTAAGTGTGAACAATTAAGAAAACACTCTTTCTTTTATCTCAACCCTAGCCACCACCTTCCCTGGCTAGCATCTAGGGATTTCGGCCAGCCCTTGTTCCTCCCAATTGTTGGTTCTTTCAATCCTTCTCTAGTGTGGATTACTCATCGGAGGTATTCAATTTTGGACACTGTGGTTTGCGACAACCCGGTGAGAAGTAAAATCAACTGTTCAACAAAAATCAATGGTAATTTTTCTTATTCTCATTAATATGTATATTGTAAATTCATGGTAATATCAGATATATTGGTTAAAAATTTTAAATTTTGCTTATGTATGAGATGCATGTAACCAATAATTCCCAACAATTACCTTGTTCAGCCCCTTGGACTTGCTTACTACTCCTTAATGAGACAACTTTAGCTTATTCCTTCAGATTTCAATCAACATTTGAAGGAAATGTACCTTGTGTCCTTGTTGAGATAAAAGTTGCAATTTAGCCAACTTGAGTTTCCAAATTTTTCATTGCTGCATCTTGGTTCTTATTCCACTGCTCTTGAGTCTTTCACCTTGCCTTTTGGTTGGGGTTGTCTATGTTAAAATCCAGGAGGTTGGTATGGTACTTGGTGAATTTGTGGTGGTTGATACGATGCTTAATAGTGAGTATTTGCTACTGTAGGTTGGTGTTGTTGATGGTAGCCATAGTTATGGTTGGCTTGGTTATGTGAAGGTGGGTTAAATGGGAATCTTGGGTTAGCGTTTAAGGTTGAGGCTTAATTTCCATCTCTCCATGAGAAATTTGGGTAATTCCTCCATCCGGGGTTATAATGAATTCTAAATAGATCATTTCTCTTGTAATCATTTAAGGCATTCATGTCTTCCATTGCTGGAGTGTATGGCTCAATTGTCCTTGCATCACTACCCGAATTTCCTACCTCAAATGTATTACTCTCTTCGCTAATTGTTGACACATTCTAAACCTTTAGTCCATTCAACTCTTTCTTCAATAACTCCAATTGAGCTTTTAGCATAGCCACTTCATCTACCATATGGACTCCTTGCCTTTTTGTCAAAGCTTTTGAACTAGACCACTAAGCCTCATCATAGCCACTTCATCAAAAAGCAAGAATGCTTCTTCTGGGACTTTGTTCATGAAGCTGTCCCCCAAGGTGGCATCTAATAAAGACCTTGTAGTCGAATTACATGCTGCATAAAATGTTGACATTAGCTGGTGCATTGCAATCTCATAGTGAGGATAACTCTTTAACAACCTCCTAAACCTCTCCCAAGCTTTATGGAAGGTTTCATCATTTAATTGCTGGAAGTTGTAGATGCTATTCCTTATGCTCACCATCTTAGTGGGTGGAAAAAAATTTATAAGAAATTTCTCCTGCATTTGTTCTTCTGAATGAATGGATTGGCTCGGTAGCATAGACAACCAATCTCTTACTTTTTCGATGAGAGTGAAGGAAAAAAGCTTTAATCTTATGGCATCCATCGACATGTCTTGGATTTGGACCATATCATTGATCTCCAAGAAGATGTCTAGATGTTATGCCGGATCCTTTATATCTGATCCCAAAAATTGGTTCCTTTGAACCATGGTGATCATTGCCAGTTTTAGCTCGAAATATTATTGACGAGGAAACACCACTATTCTATACTCCTCATTCCATCTTGGAGTGGCATAATCACGAATAGTCCTTGGCCTTAGACCATTATGATTCCCTTCATGTTGTCGTTGTTGCCTTACTCCTTCTTCGTCCTCAAGAGGCACTTCCGGATTTGGTCGTTCATTCATTTCTTCGTTTTGAACTTGTCTTTTTCTCTAGTACAAGGTCTTCTTGATTTCAGGATCAAATGATGCTAGATGATATGGATAAAGTCTATTCATACACCAATTTCACCTGAAAAATAATAAACAAAGAAAAATAAGTAAAGACAACAACACATAAAAATAATCAATTAACTTGAAGCACGCCAATGTTTTCCTCGGCAACGGTGCCAAAATTTGATCAGCTAGCAGCAAGTGTACCGAATTGACAAGTAATAGAGTGGAATATTTTTAAGACCACAAGTATTGAACACAAGGGAAATGAATTGGTGTAACAATTGTTGATTGATTGATTAGATATGTTTAAAGAATTTCCCAATTGTTGTTGGTTGTGTGTAATTAGCTATAAAAATAATTAACAGTATGGGTGAAGAAATTGCAAAGTGTATGTTAACAAGGAATTTAAAAATAGAAAATATAAGATGTGTGAATTAACAATTACTAAAAGCATTGTTCAGAGTTTTAATCCTCGCCATTCCTATACAAGGTCCATTTTAACACAAAATTCATACATTTCAGATGTGGACAACCCATCTAACCCTTAGTATCCCATTTCGAAGCCTACTACTCTAACTGTCCAGTATCCCATTCCGAAGCTTACCCAATAGCCAGTATAAGCACAGGTCCCAAGACCTAGATATGACCTAATATCCCATTTTGGAGCCTATTAGTTCAAAACCTATTCATTTTCCTCTCTTTTTCTGAAGTTACAACACATAAACCCTATATTTAATAGCTCATATTTAGAAATGCCATTAAAACTACAACAAATATGAAGTAAAACAGAGCATACATGATATAAACAATAAACAAGCATTCATCTATCAACTTGAATAAGATTGACAAAATAAATCCTTGTAAAACATACATATCAAAATAAGCACAAAGGAAAATAAACATCCAATATATATATATATATATATATATATAGATAGATAGATATATGGTAACTAAGTTCATATCCCTTATATGGTTGATGGGATTCAAAGATCCCCAAACAACAAAACAACTACTCAGTACTCATAATGTAAATAGCAAAGAAAAGAGGAAAAGAAATCATAAAACCCATTTGAGAGTCTGGATTTGAAGTACAACAACTCTTTTTCTTCTTCTCCAAGCCTTCTCTTGATTTAAAACTTGAACTTTAAATTGTAACACTAACTACAATTGTGTGTCTTTGTATTTTAAAGGTAAAACTATAATGAAAGAGTGATTTTTACAAGTAAATCCATGTGAACTAAGTGTAAAAACCCTAATGTATGAAAAAATACGAGCTAAATTATAGAGAATACTCTTAAAAATATAAAACCCTAAAAGTCTCTCATTTTAAAACCAGACAAAAAGCAGCTTTTATAGTGGACCAGGATAGCACTCGACTGAGACAAAATGGTCTTAGCCGAGTCCAATCCGTCAAAAGAGTATTGTAGCTTAGCACGTGACTAAGACAAAATGGTCTCAGCCGAGTGCACCCTTTTGGACTGAATCATCTTCAAACTCGGCATTGGACACGGCAAAGACAAATGGTCCCAACCGAGTGCTAATCCTTCTTTCTAAACAAAATTCAAAAATACAACATTAAACACTCAAAAACTTGATAATTATCAGAATAATCCTATTTAGCATAAAAAGATAAATTTAACACTTAAAACAAGCAAAACATGCAAAATGAGACACAAACATAGATAAAAATATATTGAAAATAAACACTAATTTGGCATTATCACTTAGTATCGATTAAAAGCTATATAGGATCTCTCAAAGTTCAAAAATTATCAGTTAGATGTCCTGTGTGTTGATGAAAGGCACAAAATTGATCAACCTTATGTCTAGGTGTGCCCTGACTCCTTGTTGGTCTAGTGACAATGGTTATAACTTCCTTTCTTTCATGAGATAGTTAAAGCACCATGACAATGGTTTCCTTAAGCTGGCATATTGCCTCTAGATGACATTCATAGCTAAAACTACTACTGTTCTCCTTACACTATTGTAGTTTGAATTACCACTATTCTTGCTAAACCTTACATTATCGTAATTCTTGCAATTACCATAGTTCCCATTAGCAGCACTTGCTTTTTTAGTTAAATACTCACTTTTTGATTTAATGGCTATATCTTTAAAGGATTTTGTGATGTGCACTAAATCTCTAAGGTATTCAATGTGCTTTTAGAAGCTTGCTTTTAGGGCTTTAAACAGGATAAAGGTTCATTTAACTTGTGAAGGCTGGTCACTTCACAACGGATAGTGTTTTGTCCCTATCTATTATTGATGATAAACCTACAAGGGTGTCTGTTGGGCACCATAAGGTAGGTATCATGGATTCACCACCCAATAAAATATTGGGAAAGTGAGTTCTAACCTAATGAGGCTAAAACTAGAGATAGTTTGGGATCTCACTCTTATTTATAACTTGGTTAACACTTATATGAACAAGTGTTTATAATTAATCATTTTAACCCTCTCCTCATACATTTTCATGGTAAAGGATTTAAAGGCTATGAGACATAGAGGCATGAGTGGCAAAGGATGATGCAAGGCTACGAGATACACATGTAAGGAGAGGAGCAAGAGCATGAGTGACACACACGAGGGAGAGGCAGCAATGCATGGGCCAAGTCACACCCGAGTTAAGGTGAGTCAGGCTAATTCTAGTAGAGTCACAGGCTAAGGAACTAAGTAAGCCCACGACTTATGCCTTCAAGGTCGTGACTCAGCCCAAAAAGGACTTTCAGCACTTAGTCATGTCGAAAACCATGGAAATTCACCCAAAATGCAATTTTAAACCATTTTAATGCATAAAAGGCCAAAGAACTCAATTTTATACATGAAAAACAATATTTGCATGAAGAAAACAAAGATCAAGGCAAGGAAAATGGAATTCAAAGTCAAAACTCAAGAAAAAAGATGATGAATAGTAAAATTCAAATATGCATTAAATCTCAATTTTAGCATGGTTTTAATTGGTTTTTATGAATTAATGAATGAAAAATGCATAAAACTCAATTAATAAATCATAAACAAGCTTAAACCAAAGAAATCAAATAAATGGAAATTCAAGTTATAAAAATGGAAACAATCAAAGAACAGAGAAATTCAATGGCTATTTACTATAAATCAAATTATAACAGGATTAATTAACTTAGAGGCTCTAGAATATTACCCTTAATGTTGGTTTCATAAAGATTAGGGAACTCCTATGCTTTTTAGCTTCTTTTTCACATTTTTTGCTCTTTGTTCTTTTGGTTATTTGAGAAACAGAGTGTGTGTGTGTGTGAGAGAGAGAGAGAGAGAGAAAGAATGAGGCTGCCCTCCTCCCCCCCCCCCCCCCAAAAAAAAATGTGTCTTTTTTAGCTTAAATGTCCTAAAAATTAATAAGTGTTTTTGGATTAGGACCAAATAAAATGTCTCCTCTTTTTTTTCTATTTTGCAGGTCATTTACATTAAAATGGTTTCTAGGGAATGAGTCATGGGCTTAACCCATGAGTCAAGGGAGTGACTCATGCCCTTTGACTTTGACCTTTTTTTTAACTATGAAATCCATTTTAATCTTGTTAATAGAGGGGAAAAGGAAAAGAACACCCAAAAAAGAATTTTAAACATTTAAAACCCAAAGGAGAGCTCAAAAACATTTTGAAACCATAAAATTTAGGAGAAAGCCTAGCACTTTTGTTCCTTGTTTATTTATGAGAAATGCCTTCCTTATTAGCTGACCCTAATTAAGAGCTACCTCAGTTACCAGTGTCTATCATTACCCTTAACTTTAGGGAGGCTAGTGTACTAGTGTTTAGTGATAAGTGTGAATTATACTATGTTTTTTGTATATTTTTAGGTGTTTATTCGAGTCAATTTAGTCTTAATTAGTTGGTTTTTGGTTTAATTATTTAGTTTATGTCTTTTTAGGATTAATTATTAATTTTGGTGTTTTTAGTGCCAAATTGAAGAAAAAAGGCCTAAAGTGAAAAAAGGAGAAAGTTAGGGGCAAAAGTGAAATTAAAGGGAAATATGGCTTTCACTCAAGGGGAGCAGCCATGAATCACTCGGCTAAGTGATTTGGCACTCTCCAGAGTGAGATTTTCACTCACCCAAGCAAGGTTTACGTAAAATGCAGTAGAATTCCACTCTCCTAAGTGCAAGGCTCACTCTCCCGAGCATCAAATTCACTCTCCTGAGTGCAAAGCTTAATGACCTAAGTAAATCTCCTATTTAGGTGATTAAAGTCTTCCTATTTCAATCAAATGCAAATTCTTCCAAGAAAGGAAGTCATAGAGACATAGACTACTCTCGGGGAGGTTATATAAAGGGCTGAAGACATCAAGATTAGGTGGCTTGACTTTTACAAATTTTCTCTTTTCATAAACATACATTAGTTTAGGTTTAATTTTGTATCAACTTTATTTTTTACATTTTTTGGCTTTTAATATGAAGTGCGAGTAGTTTTATTTAACTTTTGCTAAAGGATACCTGAATTCTTAACTCTTATTGTAATGGTTTAGCTGTGCTTTCATGTTAATAAAAGTTGATTATTTCTTAGTTCTTGAGAAATTCCTTATCTTTTGGTTGTATTGAGTCATTAATTAACACATTGAATAAATGGTTGATGATTGATTCCAATTACAATCTTTGATATGTATGTTCTTAAGTTAATTCATTGATGTTAATGTATGGTTTTGTTCTGAATAAGAGATAATTGTGCGTTAGTAAAAGTGGATGAAGATTAAGAAAAGTTAAACTAATAATAGATGAAATTAGATGTACTTATAAAAGGAGTTTAATTGAAGTTTAGGAGTCGAAACTAGATCTTTATGCTAAATGTTAAATTGTTCTGAATAAGGGGATTTAATATTTAGAACGATAGTCTGAATAAGCTATCTTGCTTTATTTTTTCTAGTTTTCCATAGTCATTTGTATTCTCTATTAGCTAAGTCATTGCAATATCAATGTAGGTGGATGGTCCTTTAGCAGAAGCTGCCTTTAGTATTGAATTTTACAAACTTTAATTGATTGCTTTGTTTAATTTGTTTAAGTTTTATTTATAGAATCTTTCATCACCATCACAAACTTGGGATTTCTTCTATTCCTTGCACACGTTTTTCACCTTAAAATCTGGAATAGGTTGCATTCATCACAGTTTCCTTTGGGTATGATATTCAGGGTTTTAATCTATATTTCTCTATATTACTAGCCGATCTAGTACACTTGCTAGACACCGATCACTTAGGTTAGCCAAAGTTTAGAATAAAAGGATAAAAGCTACATACCCGAGGTAGCAATTCTCTAGTTGTAAAAGACACATACCATTGAGGGTAGTGAATCTCTAGTTGGGTAATTACCATAAGCATGTTGATGTATTAACCCTCTATTGGTTAGGTAGTAACCGTCAGCTTATTGATGTGTTAACCCTCGGTTAACTATCTGAATAGAACCTGCTTATTAGCATACAAAATCAAGATAGGTTATTTGTATCTATCTAATTAGCAGTAGCTTATTGGCATGCAAAATTAAGAAAGATAATTGGTCAACGCTAGCTTGTCAACATGTCTAATCTTTTATTATTGATTGTCTGATTAGTGCCAACTTGTCAGCATACAGAATCAAAAGAGATGGTTGGTTAATGCTAGATTGTTGGCATGTCAAACCTCTTTAAGAATATCTGATTAGCATCATCCTATCGACATGCAGAATTGAGATGAGTCATTTGCACTTGATTAGTGCCAGCTTATCAACATACAAAATCAGGAGGGATAGTTGGTTGATGCCAACTTATCGGTATGTTAAGCCTTCTTGAGTTGAACTATTGATACCAATTTATCGGTATGTCAACTACATTTAATGAGGGATTAGCACCAGCTTGTTGGCATGAAAAATTGTTCAGAATTCTAGTTATTGCCATTTATCGACATGGCAACACAAAATAATCTTTGTGACCAACACCATTTGTTGGCATGAAGAATCACGAATGACTCTTGAACATGTGTCGACATGAAGGTCTTTGTCGACAAAGAAACACTAGCTGATATCAAAGCTGATTAGATCTTTGATGATAGAAAGAATAAATGGGCAACATTGGAAACTAGGTATGTTGATCCCTTGTTGTTGGGTTAAATGCCTCATAAAAGGACTTTAGTACATGTGAAAAGGTTGGATATTAGTGTATTTGTCATAATTGAAGGGGATACTTACCTTTTATGGATTTGCATGATTCCCCTAATGGAGATCTATCTTGAAGCGAGATGGCCATTTTCTTGTAAATGCCCCCAAACATGGCATGTATGGATAATCTCACCTTCTTGAGTTGAACTATTGATACCAATTTATCGGTATGTTAACTACATTTAATGAGCGATTAGCACCAGCTTGTTGGCATGAAAAATTGTTCAGAATTCTAGTTATTGCCATTTATCGACATGGCAACACAAAATAATCTTTGTGACCAACACCATTTGTTGGCATGAAGAATCACGAATGACTCTTGCACATGTGTCGACATGAAGGTCTTTGTCGACAAAGAAACACTAGCTGATATCAAAGCCGATTAGATCTTTGATGATAGAAAGAATAAATTGGCAACATTGGAAACTAGGTATGTTGATCCCTTGTTGTTGGGTTAAATGCCTCATAAGAGGACTTTAGTACATGTGAAAAGGTTGGATGTTAGTGTATTTGTCATAATTGAAGGGGATACTTACCTTTTATGGATTTGCATGATTCCCCTAATGGAGATCTATCTTGAAGCGAGATGGCCATTTTCTTATAAATGCCCCCAAACATGGCATGTATGGATAATCTCACCTCATGAGATACTCCTTTCCTTTGAATTAGATTGATCTCTCATATGGGAGCTTTTCTTATGGTTTGACTATCTATTACCTGAATTTGTCTTGTGACCAACTTTGGTGCATGTAGTTCACTCTCATTTTCCTTGCAAGAAATTACTCATATGAGTAGGTGCAAGAAATTATATATGCGTGGGATATGTGTAAATTCCACGTAGGGGTGCACAATCACATATGTAAGCCATGTGTGGCGAGTGAACATGTAGTGTGTGCAAAGAGTTGTTTGCCAAAATGTATCCAAAATTTAAAGTAATTATGACTTATCATATACTTTAGACTTTAATTTTACTCATCCTTGAATAAGTTAAATAGACCACATTCTCAAGTAGTTTAATCTCAACAAGAGCAATTAAGGGGTCATTCTTAATGAGAGAATAGGAGAACAAGCATGCCAATACCAAAGTATGTCGAACCAACACATAAGTATAATGTCTACCAAGCTATTTCTATGTATGTGTGCTGAAGCCCAAAATAGAACTTTAATTTTTTTTGAAAGCAAATTCTAAATACAAAATTAGGAACAAAATTTAACTCAAATGTATAAATGCATTCATAGCTTCTCACTTGAAGCTCAAAAAATAGCATATGAATCTTCTTATGTACCAAACCTTACTAAAAGGTCATCTCTGTTAGGTTAGATGATGTTGAACCCAAAATCAAGAGGTCTTACATTGGTTGTAATGTTAGGCTTAGGTAAGCGACTATCTAAGAAAGGTTAGGCTGCTAGAGGAAAATTACACTATGTTCCTATGATTGGCGAGAGGACTATTCTCCACATTTTTCGACTATAAAAGCATTTTTGCATTTGGCTTTGGTGATTTTAAATCAATAGAGATTGTTTAAAGGGTAATAACTCGAGATCTCCCTTTTTTCTTTCATTATTTCACTAGAGATGGTTTGAAGGGTAATGGCTTAAGGTTTCCCATTTCTTTTTCTTCTCTTTTTTGTTTTTATTTTTTATGGAATTGTCTTTGAAGTTTTCTATTTCCCTTTTCTTTATTTTTCTTTATTTCTTTTTCAAACTCAATTTCATGTGAATGAAATTTATGCAAAGGATTGGTAGGAATTTATCTCCTTTGTTTTTGAAATGTGAATTTTGCTTTACCACAGTGGTCATCTTTCTTAGGGAAAGCTAATATCATTTTAGGTTATGGGGTCTTTTTAATGTGTGTAACAATAAAATAAGCACACATTCAATATGCTTGAAATAGTGGCTCAATGGGCCAACAATCGATTATAAAATCAGGGTAGGAAGAGTCATTTAGAGGGTTATGCAAAGAGGGGCTATCTGAATCATTTTATAGGTTTTATCTCATTTTGGGGTCACTTTGACAGGTCATCAAAAAGGTTTTAGTTCTCTTAGTGAGTTTTACCCAATCCCCTCAGTCGCAAATAGTTTTTTATTTTTAAAAATTGGCTCGAGGTGCTCAAAATTTAGAAGTTATATGGTATAGCCAAGGCTTTTATGTAATTTAGCAGACGTAGATAAAACATTACTACCTTTTGTTTAGCTTATATTTGAATGAAGCAAAAATTTTTGTGATTGAGATCAGACCCATTCATAGTTGAGAATTACCAGGATGAAGTAAAATTCCGAATTGAAAGTTAATTAACAAGAAGCAATTATGTTGAAACTTTGGACATAGCTTGGCAAGATACATTAAACTTGGGGCATAAATTATTTTAATAGAAGTACTCCCTGAAATTGGCAAGAAGACAGCACTGCAGTGATCATCTAGAATATATTGCAGTGGTAGTCAATAATTGACATGAGAAATCCCTAAATTTTTGGGATTTGCAATTAGCATATCACACATGAAAAATCGAAGGATTTGTTAACTTTAGTTGAATTGGGGAAAAGATATAAAGTCTGCTTTCCCATTACCTGTAAGGTTATATGTACAATAAAATATACAAAAAGTTACGTGTGATGCGTCCAAAGAGCATAATATATACATAAAATTATATGCAAAGAAAAAAGATCATGCTTGTGGACTACATGCAAGTTTATGCATGAATGTAATAACACATGTAGAAATTCAGAAATGTATGCAAAAATGCAAAAACATAAAGTGTGTAGATATGCAATAAGGCATGTCAAAATGCAAAAATGTATGAATGTATGTAAAAACATAAGAATGTATGCAGAAATGTTGGAATGTATGCAAAAAATGCAAGAATGTATGCAGAAATGCAAGAATGCATGGACATTTGCAGAAATGCATAAATGTATGTAAAAATGCAAGAATGTATGTAGAAATGCATGGACCACACCCTAAGAAGCTAAAGGAATCTTGTCTTGGATGCAATCTAGCTAGTAGCCTACGCATGTCCACCTCAAAACTTCTATTCTTCAAGTAAGCTTCCTCTGGTTATCTCTCTTAGTTTTTGTCTGCTTTGCCTTTTGTCTGAGTTCTCTTAATATTTTCGAGGCAGATAATCAATTGTTGTTGCAAATCTGGCAAAATAAAATCCATATTTCCATGAACTGCAATGTAATCATTCCATTGAGTGTTGAGCCATACTAAGCTTTTAATCCTATAATTTACTTAGAAGCTGTGCCCTTTACCTGAAAGGTTTGTGGTAACGAAGGACATAATTTTGCCCTCAAAACTCTACATTTCCTCTTAAGCTGTGTGTAAAATTTTCTAAGGGAAGTGACTTAAGTACCAGGGAGTTTCCATCAGTGATTATTAGACTGGTACTTGAGGTTATTCTTTCTCCTTGAAAGACCTAGACGATGCATTGAATAACCCTTTGTTGAATACCCTCATTTCATGACAACATTATTTAGCTAATCTATCCTACATGGCTTTTGAAATTGATCTTAGAGAACCTAATTGGTGGCCATCACCGGCTTGGCACGATCACACGCACTCATAATAGGCTGACCCTATTTCCACAATATGTGTCCCTGGCTGAGATTTCTATTTACCACCTCAAATAGGCAATTTGGATTCCTACTTTCATATAGGCTGTACAAGGCCACATTCTAGATTGCAACTCACCATACTGGATAGCTTGAGTAGCTATAAGTTATAATGAGAAATCCTTGTCCTTTAAAAATTATCTTTTATCGTTTGCAAAATATTAGGCTATCATCTCCTTTGGAGAGAGCTACCATTAAGGTTTGGCATATAAAGACTTAAGGAGTGTGATTTTATTGTCTTGTTTGGGCATAAGGTATGGGTAAGTAGGCCCACAGTTAATTAGAGTAACTCAATTGGAGTGCTTAAGGTTCCATCTAATTCTGGGCCTTATCCTAAAAGCATTTAATTCCCATGAAGAAGCGAAGCTCAAATCCTACTGATAGCATTGGTCCCATCTCATATACCAAGGAGGATAGCATGGCTTAATTTGAAGTTCTAGCAATTGCTCGGCAACCCTATAATGAAAATGGTAACTTCTCAGCCTAAATCGTATAGGTTTGTACTTTTTCAAGGGTATCTTTTTATACTTTGATTATTCCTTTAGCTAGGGGAAAACTTATAGTGTTGGGTATCTTTTCATTTCTTGCCCAGAATTAATCACAATATAACAAGGGAGTTCTTGTCTGCTTCAATAATCCTGGTCAGTTCCTCAAGGACATGATGGCTTGAAGAATTCGGATTTTACCTAGCCTGTGATGGCAACAACAAAACTGTAGCCCTTCTAAAACTATCAGGTGTACTTTCTTATGATATATGCTAATTAAATTAGAAAAGTCTATATCCATGGCAAGCCAAAAGATCTTTCGACATATAACTTTCTTGGCTAGTGCCAAACCATCCATGTAAGCTCTTTAAATGCCAGCAGGAGTTTCTTCTGTAACCATCATGGCTTTTTACTCATCTGTGCACCTCAAACATATGCCATTAGGGTTGCCGCCTGTGCGGAACCCTGACCATTACGGATAAACTATACATAAAGCTTGTGGATCCTTTCTAATATTTCTAAAAACTTATTCTGAGGATATTGGTTTCTCCTAAACAAGTATGAGTGTTGTGGCAACGTGGTTTCTCATCAATAGCCTGAACTTATGTTGCCTACACGGCTTCAAAACACAATTTGTCTAAACTAATTAAAAACATTGGTTTTATGATCACCCCTGCTGGAATGTCCCACATAGAAATCAAGGTTGTCAAAGCACCCATGTAACACCCTAATACCCTTCTGGAGTATTTCAGGATGCTACAAACACTATAAATTATATCTTTTTAACAAATAAAAACATCATTGCATAATTCAGTCGATCTTAATACAAACTACATATTGTTACATTAAAGTCTTTAGAACAATCACAAAGCTGATTACATAGACAAATCACACTCAAACTTTATTAAATATATAATAAAAATTTTACAAAGTATAATGCTTTCTATGATCTACACTACATGTACATCTTCGAGAGATTCTTCGTGGCTGCCATAGACCTAGCCTCTAGAACATCTTTAACTCAAAACCTACTCAAGCAACACATATAACTAAATCATTTATAGTAATAATTCATTACATATAGCTAAGGACACATTTAATTTGTTCATAACTTTAGTATTTTATACTACTATATGCACTGCTTCAACTTCACTAACACTAATTTTCACTATCAAGAATTATTCTTAGGTGCCCGAACAAATTAACTATCCCCTCATTTTAACTTCCTTCACTAGTCAATTGAATCCATTCTAATCGAAGCAAGATTGATAAGATACTTAACAATACATCAATATTTGGTTCGAACTTGGAATTAGTATTCCAAGCTTCTTATATATCCCATAATTGGGAATCAGAACCATGTAGTTCTAAACATATAACTTATACTTTGTATTTAACTAATATGTATCACATTAGCTATACACATCATATCCCATCCATCACATAAACATATAGCATTATTGTTATTACACACTTAATTTCACATATACATTAACTACGTTGCACATACACTAATTATATACAATAAACCTTTTTAATAATAATATTCATTAGTAAGTCAATAATCTACTAAATCATGCTCATCTGTAACACTATTTTACTTACATTATAATCACTTTTTGTAGCTTAAACTCAGTATAGGTGTGGACAATTGAGAACACTAGATACTGTATAGGTATCCCATCACTAAACACCGTTAAGGTGTCAATCACTAGATAACCAAAGGCATCGAGTCACTAGATACCCGAAGGTATCAAATCACTAGAGACTATGAGGGTACCAACACTAGATACCCAAAGTTATTGAATCACTAGACACCAAAAGTTACTGATCACTAGATACCCAAAGGTATTGAATCACTAGACACCACGAAGGTGCCAACACTAGATGCCTTAAGGTATCGAATCACTATCCCATATAAGTCCATATCTATATCAAATTTAGGCCCTAAATAAGGTTTTGTCACTGAATTACTTCATTACACAATCTTTCATGCATACACTATACATTTCATTTATGTAATTAATCATATCAACTACACTTTAGTACATTTATATATATATAATCAGGCTCGAACTGATGACTTCCACCACGTCAAGGGGACATTCTATCACTGAGTTATATTCCTCCCCTTGCCTCCATCAAGAAAGAGAACTGACTAATCCTAAGGCAAAAGGTCGAGAAAATCAATGCCACTATTCTTGAACAACTTAGAGTCGGGCATTCTTTTTGCACTATTACCAACTATCAATTGTCAACTACTTTTATCAAAAATAGGATTGACTACGAATTTGAGCCATAGTAAACACAATCCCTAGTCATAGTAAACACACTCATTAGCCATTTAACATGCTAGAATATTCATATAACTTTTGATTCATAAATAGATTTAACCACTTGAAATATAACTCTATCTTACACACAATAAACTCATCATTAGCAAACCATATATAATAGTCATCTATGCATATATAATTCATTTGCATGTATTTATTAAAGTCTATAATTCACTATTAAATCAACTATTTCATACTTATTACATCATATTATAACATTATGAATGTGTTCACAAGGTTTTATTAACATTCGAGAAAGTTCTGATGTAATTTAGTAGCTTTTAGATGAGAAAAAATGAATTTTACCAAAATAGGGAGGGGTTATAGTTAAGACCAAACTATTTTAGTCGTGAGGGTCATTTTGAATTGACACTTTTAGTCTAGAATGCATTATCATAGATGTCACCAATTCATTCTAGTCGTGATCCTCAACAAACCCATAAATCTCCTTACTATAATTTCGAAAGTGCATTTTTCATGGTTTATTTGACTAGGTTACACTTAAAATTAGCCTAAATGGTCTTCCATAATTTTGTTTCTCTATATCTCTAGTTTTTAAAAAATAAAAAATAATTCCATTTACACTAGTATATTATGAGATATACTCAAAACATTACAAGTTGGTCTAAAACAGGGGAAACAATAGGTCCTTTACATTCAAACTAAATTTTGGAGCATTTAGAGATAGAATTAGTCCTAGAATTTTCTACAAAGTCATAGATACATGTCTTATGGTTATTTTAAAACAAAAATCACTCCATTTGAGTATCTATAGAGCAAAGTATGGACTTTGCACTAAAATAAGTGTAAGTGAACCTTATGATAGATTTTCACTAAGTAATTCTTTAAGACTCTAATAACCTTTTTCATGTATTTCTTCATCATTTATAGGCTTTAACATCAATTATACATGAAATAAATTACCTTTATCAACTTAACTCAATTTAAATACACACTAAGAAGAGTATGAAATTCCCATACCTCTAATGAAGCTTGTTTCTTTCTTCACTTGTTCTACACCTTTTCCCTTTCCTTGGCTCTTTTTCTCTTCTCAATTGCCTTA